>JAODAL010048134.1:0-29276 GCA_025379985.1 Phyllomedusa bahiana | reverse complement strand
TAATAAAAAAACCACAAATGAAACTTTTAAAAATAAACGAAAACAAGCAAGGAGTAAAAATAAATTCCTTTCAGTAGTTCTGGCGGGGGGTCACGAGTCCAGTAGCCCTAGTTTTAAGGGTTTTTCCCCTTTCTGGCTGTTTCACGAGTTTGTCTTCAAAAGCCAGTTTTAAAAGGGGAAACCCGTCCCCCCAATTTTCACATCTTTGACTAAGGAACGGTGTTGTCAGTTTTCTTCTTATGTTTTAAGCTGCCTTTTTTTTAACAAAAAAAGGCTTTTCTTCCCTTTAAAAAGGGTTAAAGGGTGTCCCCACTGTGTTTTTGGATTAGTTTTTGTGGGGTTACTTTCAGGGCTTGCTTAGCCCTTTTACCACCCCTGTTTAAATTTTTTTCTACCCCCCCCAATTTTCTTTAAATCTAACTTCTTATGCCGCGCTTGCGTTTCTTTTCCCTTTGAAATTCGGCCTGGCCGGAAACTTTTATGCAACATAACGCATTTATTAACACAAAAACCCAAAAAGAATGGGGGGGTTGGGTTAAAATATTTAAAAAATTAGTAGGTTTCCCAGTGGGGCCAAATTTATATCTATAGCACAGTCGCTTTAATGATGGTAAAAGAAAATGAGGGAAATGCGCGGGGTAAGCTTTTTTGAGGCCCCTTTTGTTTTACTGGGTTTTTCCAGGACAAAACCTTTAATACACCGGGCGAAAGGTTTGTTGGGCCCCGTGAACCCCAATTTTTTAAATAAAGGGGGTGTGGAAAAATTAAAAAAAACAGGATGAATTAAAGGAACTCTTCTACCACGCAAGAGGGGTTTTTGTTGGGGATTTATTTCCCCCGGGGGGGGGAAAAACGTCAATTACAAAAGGTTTTAGATTTTTTTTCCTTTTTGTAAAGTACGTTCAAAGGGGAATTTTTGCAAAAAATTTTAAAGTTTGACTATAAAAAATGTGGCCAAGGGAAAGAAAAAACCCCTATGAGCAAAAATGTATTTTTCCCCTTTAAAGAAAAAAAAAAAAATTTTTTGGGATTTTAAAATATGACTGGTTTTTGTTTTTGAATGCTTTCGGGTTGTTTCCCTGGGGTTCCGGGTTCAATTATTTAAACACTGGTTGCCTTCCATGCCCATTGTGTTTTAATAAAAAAATTTTTCTCTAGAATCTTTTAGTTTTTGGGGCCCAAATTTTTGAGGCTAAAAATTAATTACATTTAAATTTCACATTCGGGGTTAAAGCCTTAGGGTAATACAAAAAAAAAAAAAAATTTAAAAAGGGAAGTGACCAGAAATAGCTTTTTAAAAGTTTCTGGATGACTTCTCATTTTTATCTGCGGGAAAAGGGGGCCAAAAAGGGAAAAAATTGTACAATTTTTCTAAAAACATGAGGGGAAACAATTAAACCATGTATTTTTTAATAAGTTTTTAGGATGGCTTTTAAAAAATAAAGGGCAAGTGATGTCTGGGGACGGGGGGTCTGTCGGGGACCCGGAAAAAGGAGAAAGGGTTTCTGATTTGGGGGATGTTGTGGGGCCCTGGGAAAAATTTCCCAAAATTTTTGCCTCAAAACTTGCTTTAAGTTTATCTAAAAAAACTGGGAACCAGAAAATTTGATGGGACTTTTACCCAGTTTGAAAAAAAATTTTTAGTGTCACAATGATTTTGGGCCCAACAGGGCCCAGGAGTGAGAAAAGGGGCTGAAACTAGGTAGGGAAACTACGTGAGTCAAAAAATAATTTGGGCACTTTTATTTGTTTTTTCCAGGCATTTACAGGAAATCTTCTTTTGGGCCCGGGTTTTTCTCCTAGAGGGTTGGGGTTAAAAAAGAAGTGGTGGCTTTTAAAACCAGGAAAAAGGATAAAAATGAATGCTTCTTTGGACTGTCTGCACACTGCTACGGGGTTTAAAAATCCATCTGTTTTTTTACTGTTTTTATCCCCGGTGCATATGGGGATCAGGGTTTTTAATTTTTTTAAAATTAATTTCTTACTATCTTTTTAAAATACCCGCCAAAATTTACCCTTTAAAAATAACCATTTTTTGGGATTTAACCCCCAATCAAAAAACCCTGTTGGGGTTTTTCCCGTAAAACTTTGGGGGTTGGTCTAGTGGTTAAAATTAGAAATTTTTGCTTTTATGGACTTACAAAAAAAGGAAAATAAAAGGGCAATTCTTGTTTTTTAAAAGGGGTTATCTTTTCAAAAGGGGTTTTTGATGCAGAATGAAATATGCTATTTGCTCTGTATTTTCCGGGTAACCTGTCTGAAAATTTGCTTATGAGCTTCATATTTTTCCCGGACTTCTTTGGTTTATCAGTTTAGTTTAGCTAAATTCCCTTTCCCCCCTGAGGTTGGAGAAGTTTTCTGAGAAAATGTAACAGAGTAATTAGTCTTTTTTTCTAAAAAGATAAAAAATAACACACAAGCTTTCACCTGCAGCCAGGGACCTGTGTGTGCCTTACTCCCTGCTATCAGAAGAAAAAACCCACCCGGGGATAAGGAGTACAAGGTCGGTCCCTTGGGGAAAACCGGAGAGATTTTCAAAAGGTAAAAAAAATTCTTTTTTAATTCCCCCAAAAACAAAAAAAGATGAACAAAGCAATATTTTTTGGAAAAAAATCTTCTTTTTAGTGTTCTTTTACTTTTTTAAAAGCAAAATTTTGTAGTGAGGACAAACCCCTTTAAATGTTTGTTTGATTTTTTTGGATGATCGTCTACAGTTCTTTTTCCCCCTTGCCCTTTCAAGATGAGCAGCCGGGGAAAAAATACAGCAGACTTCCACCCTCCAAAAACAAGAGGATGCATTTTTTCCCCAAGTTTTGTTTTTTTCTTTTCAAAAAATTGAAAGGAAAAAAAAAGGACATCAGATTTTAAAACCAAATAGTAATGTAAAAGGAAGTTTTTACAAGGAAAGAGTTTTGGCCCGGACAAAAAAAAAAGATTAACGAACCGGGGGGGTTTCTAAAAAATAATTGCAAAACCAATGTTTTTTGTTTACTTTGGGTAATTCCCTGGGTATCGGGAAAATTTTCACCGCTTAAATAAGGAGGGGGGTTTTGGCTAACCTGTGACGGGGTAATTTTATGGGGGCTTTTGTGGGGGGATCCCACTAAAAGTGATTGCTTCCTGGATCTGGTCATTTTTTAACAAAAGGAAGAATTGTTGGTTTCGGTCACTTTTGAAAAACCTTGGTAACACAAACCACACTTTTTTTTATTTTTTTAACCCAAAACGGGGAAAAAACAAACACACCGGAGGGAAAAAACCCATTTTATTTTTAAAAGGGCCTTTTTTCCCTTTTTGGGGGCCCCCAATTTCGGGAATAGCCCCGTGAGAAGCTATTATTTCAAATTAATGGGGGTAAAAAGGGCCCCAAATAGGGGGGTTTTAAAATTTTAAACTTTGGGGAATTATTTTTTTTCCCCCATAGTTAGAAAGGGTTGAAAAAAGCATGTGCCCACCCAAATTTCAACCAAGGGGGGGGGGAAAAAGTGGGGGGGGGGGAAAGGGAGGGGGGAAAGGAGTTCAAGCCCCGCCCCCCACGGGTTTGAATGCCTGAAAAAACCCAAAAAGGAAGAAACCCAATTCTGCCCCCTTTGGAGACCCCAGCTCTGACCCCAGAGCTGCCACCAGCCAGGATCCAGAATTTTACATAGCTACATACGCATTCATATTCTTTAGTTTCTATTCTTTAGTAATTCCTATAGGTAACGATTAAAATTAAATTCAACATGACTTCTACCTTCTGTTAAGAGGGCCACAAATAATAAAAAAGGGCTTTTAGAAAATATAAAGTCAGCGGGGTCAGCATTAGCCTTTGAAAATTAAAGAGCTTAATGAAATCTGTAAAAAGGTGATAAAATCAGGTAAAATACAAAAGGCAGGTAGCCAAGGACAGCAAGACAAACCCAAAGAAATTCTTTAAACATATAAATGCCAAAAAACCAAAGTCATAGCACGTAGGACCCTTAAGTAAATGGGGAGTCACTAGGGACCAGGAACAGGGTCACTGCTGATGTGGGTGGGCCCAGTGCAAATACTGTTAGGCTATGTTCACACGGCTTAACTGCGGGACGTAATTACGCCGCGTGGCCGGGGGCAGGGGAGGGAGCGGGGGGCCGTCACCTCGCCGGCCCATAGACATTCATTACCAGCGGCGCGTATAGGCCGCTGGTAATTCACATCAATTATCTCCCCCCTCGGAATATTCGCCGAGCAGGGAGAGGAGACGTAATCCATAGTTCTCTATGAGAACTGTGGATTACCGTAGTTACTAGGACGTATTCAGCTCGTAATTTGCGCACTCCGGCGCGTAATTACGGACTGAAATACGTCCAGGATTAAGCCGTGTGAACATGGCCTTAATACATCAACTGATATAAGAAATTGGCTGAGTGTAGAAATGGTACAAGCCTAGTTATATAAACTAAATGTGAACAAGGCTCCAGGTCCAGATGGCTTATATCATCAGGGTTCTTAAAGAGCTCAGCTCAGTTATTTGTGTGCCCCTGTACATGATTGACTGGTGACTAGTACTGTGCCAGGAGACTGGCACAAGACAAGTGTGGTTCCCATCTTCAAAAAGGGCTCCACATCTTGCCCAGGATGTGGCTGTGGATATAATGTTTTTAGATTTTGCAGAAGCATTTCCTACTGTGCCTTATAAGCATCTATTGGATAAAGTAAAGCCTATAGGATTAAATGATAGTGTGTATTTGGATTTAAAACTGGCTATCGTACACAAAGAGTGGTGGTAAATGACTCCTACTCTGAATGGTCCCGGTTATAAGTGGTGACCTTAAGGCTCAGTATTGGGTCCTCTTTTATTCAATTTATTTATTAATGATATAGGGGAGGGGATTATTAGCACTGTTTCTATTTTTTCAGATGATGTAAGGCTATGAGTCGTGCAATGTATTGAAGATGTTTATAAATTGCAAGCAGACCTGGACACACAGAGTTTGGGCATCCACTTGGCAAATAAGGTTCAATGTGGATAAATGTAAAAGTTCTGGATCTGGGTACAAATTATCTGCAGGCATTATATTTTCTACGGGGTAAAAAACTGAGAGAATCGCTCATTGAGAAGGATGTGGGGGTTCTTGTATATCATAGATTACAGAAAAGCATACAATGTCAACCAGCTGCTTCTAAGGCCAGCAGGATATGGACTCGCGAGGCAGGTATGTAATATTACCACTATATAAAGCATTGGTGGGGCCGCATATAGAATATGTTGTTCAGTTCTGGGCTCCAGTTTAAAAAAAAGATGTTCTGAGTTAGACAGAGTACATAGACGAGAACCAAACTAATCAGGGGAATGGAGTACCTTCGTTATAAGGAAGAGTTAAAAGAATTAAACCTGATCCCAATTTTGGGATCAGGAATAAAATATTCCTTTAGGGCACATTTATTCTTGTCTTATGGGTTCCAAAGTCTGCATCAGTAGGGGAAACAGAGCTTAAAAATCCCTATTCCTGTCCCTTCATCCACATCTTTCCTTACCCTTGGTTGATGGATATTTTAGGCGACATGTCAAAAAACTGGCGTCGTCGCAGCAGTTTTTAGGCGCATTTAATAAGTGTAAAGTGCGCCTGAAAGAACGATCGTTTGAATCTGGCGTCTGGTATACCTTGCATAGTAAACATAATGCGTTGAAAAAGGCGCATAGTGCAATCGCGGAGCATAGCACATCATTGCTAGTGTATGTAATGTGCCTATCGAGGTGCATTGCATTACAGAGGCGCATAAAATATCATTGCTAGTGTATGTAATGCACCTATCGAGGCGCATTGTGTTATGGAGGCTTACAGCGTATAATCGCTACTATATTTATTGTGCCTTGTTTTGGTATATTACAGTTCATTTATATCGACAATATGGCAGCAAGAGTATATTTGCAACAAAATAGACCAAAAAAACAACGCTTGCATATTAGGATATGTCGCCCTTTGTCTTTTTTTAACCGTATTAACTAAGATTGATGTAAGCAGAATTTTTTTTTTATACCATTTATGAGAATTTAAATAGGAAATATACCCAAGGGGTAACAATAAAGAACATCCCCTCTTCTTAGTATATATTTTAGTCTCTTCCTCCTACATCTACTTATTAGCCAATCCAAAGCACAACTGGCAATCTGTAGCTAGCTACAAACACAGGGTCAGCACCCGATTATCAAACCCAAATTCCCCAATATCACTATTGCAGAGGGGGGTGACTGGTGGAAATCTCCAGGGCTGTGGAGTCGGAGTCGTGGAGTCGGTGCCCATTTTGGTGGAGTCGGAAAAAAAAATAGACCGACTCCGACTCCCAAAATATTTAATAAATTGGTCCAGTTAGTTCATTGCAGTATGTGCTGAATAGATTTTCATAAGAATTTGTGAAAATAATGAAATGTCCTGTAAAGGTCTGCTCTATTCCTTATATAAGCATCTAGGCTCTTAATTGAAATGAATGTGTACATGCTCAGTTGTGAAGCTTCTTGCTACAGATCAGAGGAAAAAGCACTGGGAAGGAATGGCTGCACTCATCACAGATCTGCTAGAGAAAACAGGATTAAAGAAGTTTGCTTACTACATAAAGGGACTGTTATAGACAACATTTTGTAAATATTTTGGTCAGTAGATTTTACTTCAGTCATGAACTATTGACAGTTCAGCAGGTCTCTCACTGCACACAGGTTTCTATGGTAACCTGCATACCAGAAAGCCTGTTATCTGATTAGCTGAGAGGAGTAACCTCACCCCCACGGAATGATGGGACTGAGTTCTGAATGAACTTACAAGGTTTTAGCACCATTATCTGCAGTAAGCAAAGTATACAAGTGTTGTGACTGTGAGGACTGGAAAGCTTGACTTTATCTGTAATTGTGTTGGAGAACACAATTTCCTGCTCTGTAGGAAGAAGGGCTTGAAGTTAATATATGCTAATCACTGCTGGAGACCCACAACAGCCTGAGGAGACAGAATGTGACTGGCTTGGTCAGCCAGTGAATCATCGTGCTGAGAAAACACCTTTAATGGCAAGAATTCTTAGCATATCTAAACTTTCAATAAAACTGCTCGCATAAATCAAATTGTCCAGTATTATTTTCTCTTCTTGTATGCTCATGTGTTTTCTTGCTTCTCTCTGTGCTCTTGTTGGAGAGATTTAGATGCTTGATGGACCTTATATAAGCTAACTTAGAATTTAAGGGGGGAAACTGTTTCTAAAACATCTCATATTTAGGAAATACAGAAACACACATGTGAAAAAGTAATGTAGTTGTAAAAGCTGTTGCCAAAGCAAAAAAAACCTGCTTAGTAGTTTCACTTTGTAGACTCGGATGAGCCAGTATGATGTAAAACACCAGGGAGCCTGAATGTATTGATAAACTGTCTAGGTGTAGAAGTTTTTGTTTGCTAGGGGGGGTGGGGGGGGGGGCCCAAGCAACCCATCAGAGCTCACCCTTTTATATAGTGCTGGGAGAGAAATTAAGCAGGCTCTGATTGGTTGTTATGGGCAACAAAGAAAGGTTTAGAACAAGAGTTTTTTTTCATACATCAGGCCCTGTATCAGAGAAAAGGCACTGATACTGAAAGTTCAGCATAAAGATATCTAATAATACACATATTACAACTTTTGATTTTGACAATACATATCTTTGTACATTGATTTATGCAAGTTTGTTTTTATTTCTACCCAAAGTTATACTCGCTTATTCTTTCAGAAGATTACATATACCTTTTTTTTTTTTCATTGACAAAATAATTTTGAGGTCGAAATTTATATTATTATAAAATGTCTAAGATGCTTCCTTTGAAGTCAGCTGTCTTGAGAATTTCACAACTGACCGGAAGATAAAAAATATTTTGTGTCGGTTGTAAGATAGTGACCCAGATGAAAATCAAATGCTGTGATGTCAAAAACAGTGCATATTCAGGAAGCGATAAAAACGCTATACAAGAGCTTCCAATCTAAAAAAGACAATTTAAACGCTTCCACCAGAAGTTTTCAAATCTGTGACTGAGAAGGATCAGAGTGACAACAAAAAACCAGTGCCCAGCACTTCCCGCCAGGCAAAGGAGGACGAAAGAGTGGTCTAAACATCTAGTAACAAGATATTTTGTAAGTGACAAAATTACTGTAACCAATGACAGCAGATGTGTTTATAAAAGACAGCTCATCAGAAACTTGTTGGAATGACGGGTGTACCATTATATTATTTGTTTTTGACCAGCTTTTACAGCTCTTATGGAAAAAAATGGGCCCGCAAACTTGGTGTTTCTCACGGAAGAGAAGTATTAGAAAATTAGTGATTTGAAGAAGCCTTTAACCAAAAAGAAGATCTTTAAAAAAGATCTCAAGAGACGCTTTAGATATCTTATAAAATGGATGTGCTGCACACGTTCACTGAGTGAACTATTTTGCTTATAAGATGTTCGATTTTGTTTTGTGACAAAAAAAAATTTGTTACAAGACGCTGGCAGTAAAGGACACTAAAGCTCATCACACAGTCAGTTTCTCCAGGCCTTAGTGGGAATATGTTCTGCAAGATTATTGATACTCAAAAAAGAACAGGATTATTGCTATTGTAACAGACCAATGCTTCAAATATGACAGTACAATTTTAATGATGAATGAGAATAAGGGAGGTGAAACAACAGTTAGAGAAAACTTTGATCAGTATGTGTGATATGGAAGGCACCGTCATGATCTTGTATCTGAAGGAAACAAACAGATATTCCTACAGAACAACAGCAACATGATACTCTAGAATAGATCTTGCTGGAGTGTGTGTATGCTTCAAAATTCTGTCATAATTATCACATGCGCTGTGCTTGTGCCACACACTGCAGCTGGCGATAAGAGACAGTCTGCAAGAGGGGACATGCTGGACCTCTCGATTGGCAAGGTGAGGCAATTGGCTATGCTGCCCGAAACCCCTAAAATTGGATTCTATCTTGAGAGAGACGTGCTGGGAAAGGGGCCAATTGGTAGTCAAGCCACTCGGTGGACAGTTACTTATTTGATGATTGAACGATTAGTGTGCTGAAACCCTTTCCTTGTGGAATGGCCAACCCTCAGGTGACATTTAAGTGAAAGGATCAATGACAAAGTGGCTGAATTAAAAAGAACTGCTTCAACACCCATTCTCAGTCTGACTAAAAATTACAGTGAGGATTTAATCCTGGAACTTTCATAAAGGAGTGGATGAACTGCTTTTTAGCCTATCCCAAAGAGGAGGCTTATCGCAGATGGCATTGCTGCTCAATGAAAGGAGAGAGACACTGTTATTTGATAATAAAATTCTTTTGGCAGCTGTTTATGTTGGACCAAAGTCATGTATTATTGCTGGATTGATCAAACAGATTACTAAGTGAAAAGAAGCTCTGGACTGATGGTAGAAATTAGGATGAGTGGGCTAGGACTGCCAAGAGAAGAGGAGGAAATTGGGTCTTGCCAGTGCTTGCTGCCATATCTTCAGTCCTCAATCAGTATGAAGAGTTTAACTTTGGAAAAGTATTGGTTGGACTTGGAGCAGGCAAAGCGTTCGCCGCTGGGAAAAAGGATTCCACTCCCCACCGCTAACAGGACTGACTGTATTTCAGCAGAAAAATTTTTCACTTGCTCTCAAAGAAGTAGAAGTGTTCAACCGATCATCCAAAACTGATGTGCATGAGGCATTCCTTGATAACCCCGAGATAGTAGAGATGTTGCCCATGGTGGCGTCACCGCTTTGCCACCAACCCAAGTTTAGGTGTAGAGAAGGTGTTCTCTAGCCTTAAAATATTCGATCAGATTTGAGGTCATCTATGAAAGAGGAATCTGATGGAGCGCATTACTTTTTTCAGAAACAAATTCTTAGATACTTCCACTAATGTTATTCAGGACGTTGTTGTTGAAAAGAACTGTTTTTTTTCCCACTTTACATGCTGGCGTTTTGCATATTGCCAATTTAATAAAGTTTTTTGTGTTCTAAGTTGAATCCAATTAATATATTTTATAGTCTACCTAAATAGCTTGATTTTTAGTATCATTAAGGTGATAAAGCTTAAATTAATTTATCTTATATGTATGAGGGAGTCGGGAGTTAGGGGAAAATTGAGGGAGTCGGAGGTCGGGACCTTTGGCTTACCGACTCCACAGCCCTGGAAATCTCAAGCGCATTGTTTGAAAAAAGAGATGAACAAACTGCACACTGAAAACCCTATATTACCTAAAAATTATATAATAGATTTAAGACGACTCTACAAAACTAACATGTATGCCGCCAACACAAGTGTGGCTTTAGTAACTTGCTTAGACCTTGAAAACTATGGGGCTTCAATGACTTGCAGGGCTAGAGAACTGTGTAGCTTCAATGACTAGCTTAGTCAGGGTTACATAACAAAGGTGAACCATTATTCAAAAGCAAGCAAGTAAATGCATGTATATATTCAGGGCCGTTCCCAGGCTAAATTGCACTCAGGGCAAGGTGAAGAAATCCCCACCGTAAAATAATGCGCCACAATGCAACATAGTGCTTCACCAGATAACTGGCCCCCCTGTGCCATGTAATACCCACCTGGTAAGCAGACAGTTGCCCCAGTAGCCACGATAGTTGCCCCTGTAGCCAGATAGTTGCCTCTGCAGCCATGTAATACCCCCCTGACGTCATCACACCGCTTACACTGCGCTCCCGGGGCCTCCTGGGACGGGAGCTGAGACTGAGCGTCGCAGGGGGGCGTGGTGAAAGCCGTGCGCTCCTTCGACAATGCTGGTGATGTATCAGCGCGCTGGACTGATGCGCATTTACATACAGGGGAGGAGGCTGTGAGGGGAGCAATCCGCCTGCCTCCCTCCCTGTGCGGCAGCTGCACTAAGTGTAGCCAGTGCCGGCAGAGTCAGAGGCTACCGCAGTGGCACGGGCGAGAGTGGCGCCCTCTTCAGGTGAGGGGAGCCTCGGCGCCCCGGACGATCGCTCGCCTCGTCCGCCCCTAGGAACGACCCTGTATATATTTATACATTTTGGTGATACCAAACGTATGTCTTTTTATGCTCAGACATAGAAGCAACAATAAAACAATGGTTTACCTCTTACATGAACATTATTAAGACAGTGAGCACATTTACCTGGATACTGAAGATACATGCAATCCTTATTGCACAGCGAATTCCCTCCAAACACAGAGAAGCAACTTCAGTGTCATCGCAGTCCTGTAAGCCCACACTGAATGCTGCAAGAAACGGTGTCCAAGCCAACTGAAGAACAAAGCAACATGTGTTCATTTACGGCCAAAAGTATTATATTTAGTACCTAAATTATAAAACGTCAGCAAAAACCAACTAACGTTCAGAACATATCTACTGGAAGAAAATCTAACCTTGAACATTGGACGGACATGCTCCAGGTGAGTAGCACTGGTGAAGGGGGCCTGGACATGACTGACTGCCTCCATCAAAGCCTTGGCGGTCTTTGCCATCTGTTCCATTTCCAAGTTATAAAGCAACCGTCTCTGCTTTTCACTAGCAACACCTTGAAGGGGAATAAAAATGTCACATCTAACAAGTACTTGGTCAAGTTTGAAATGCAACATAAAGCTCATTAAGTCAACTATGAATTAAAAGGAACTGCCTTTAAAGGCGTTGTCTATCTAGTTTTATTTAAATAAATTATTGCTGCTGCTGCTGCAGTAAGGGTAAAATAAACTGTTGTTTGGAAATTCTTGTAACCAATCTCCAAGAAGGGTTTAAAGTACTCCATAATCTTGAACCACCTCTGATTCCAGTAATGAAAAAGATCTAGACTTCTCCCACGTTATGACTCGCTTTCATTTCTCCTTTATCAGGTATCTAAAAAATACTAATGTATACATGGGTTCAAAAATATTTTACACGCGCATATAACATATGCCCAAAGCTGTCTATATGAACTACTCTGATTAGAGAACATTAAAAGGGCTGTAGACAAAGCAACATCATGGTCCTGGGGACCCTTTATTTCCAACTTACTTGGCTTTGAAGATTTAGTAGTGATTGCATGCTCCTTTGTCTCTTTCATAGAGATTTTCTTTCCAGCAATCTCATTGTAGATAGCAGACAAATATTCTTCAGGGAGATCCTTGCTGTCATTAATACCTCGGTTCATTTTTATATACTGTTCTTTTGTCATTTTGTTCTTCACCTATGTTACATAAGAAGTTAGCATGTGCAGTACAATGAGAATCCAATGTGTATAAGATTTAGGAATGGAATCACGATTTAGTGCCCAATACAGAAAATGAATATAAAAGTAAATAAATACTATTAACTTCAGAAATCTGTATTTGTGTTTAAAAAAAACCAAAGGTACCAAAAATTTGGAAAATTCTACAATGCACAAGTCAATGGTGGAAAAGGATCTGCATGGGGAAATGTGAAGATTGCCAGGTGAACTAAGGAGTACAAATCAGATCCTTCCCCCAGGACTCAGGGTTCACACCATACTTGATGAACAACATAATGGAATAGAATTATGACAAACTCACACAAATACTGTACAAAATATGGCCGATTCATGGCATGCTGCAGGTATTCTGTTGCAGTGTTTACATGTAGTAAATGTGGATTTCATTATGGATTTTGGTCAGTGAATACTGTGTGGACTCTTCCAAGAGAAGCTACCTTTTTCTTTAGATCCTTAGGTGAGTCACATGAACCAGATCACACTGGTGGCATTTGGTCTCAGCGAAATGACGGTGACACCTGCTGACTACTCACATTGGTTCATAGGGACAATTCATGCAGGAGGAAAGAAATTTGAAAAAGGTGGGGAAAATAATTATTTGATACATTGGCGAATTTGCAAGTTTTCCCTCCTACAAAGAATGGATAGGTCTGTAATTTTTATCGTAGATACACTTCAATTGCGAGAGACAAATTAAAAAAGAAAAAATCCAGAAAATCACATTGTATGATTATTAAATAAATAATTAGCATTTTAATGTATAAAATAAGTATTTGATAGAAAATACAATAGAACAATAGATAATAGAAAAACAGAACTTAAATATTTGGTATAGAAACCTTTGTTTGCAATTACAGAGGTCAGATACTTCCTGTAGTTCTTGACCAAGTTTGCACACACTGCAGCAGAGATTTTGCGCCCACTCCTCCATACAGATCTTCTCCAGATCTTTCAGGTGTTGGGGCTGTCGCTGGGCTACATTGAGTTTTAGCTCCCTACAAAGATTCGACTGGTTTCAGGTCTAGAGACTAACTCAGAAACTCCAGGACCCTAAAATTCTTCTTACGGAGCCACTCCTTAGTAGCCCTGGCTGTGTGTTCTGAGCAATTGTCCTGCTGGAGGACCCAGCCACGACCCATCCTCAGTGCTCTTACTGAGCGAAGAAGGTTGCTGGCTAAAATCTCACAATATACATGGCCCCATCCATATTCCCTTCAATACGGTGCAGTCGTCCTGTCCCCTTTGCAAAAAAGCACCCTCAAAGTATGATGTTTCTACCTTCATGCTTCGTGGTTGGGACGGTGTTCTTAGGATTGTACTCATGACTCTTCTACCTAAAAACACGGCAAGTGGAGTCGATACAAAAAAGCTCTATTTTGGTCTCATCTGAGCACATGACGTACTCCCGCCTCCCCTGGATCATCCAGATGGTCACTGTCGGACTTCAAAAGGGGCTCTGACATGCTGAGTACGCAGGGGGATCTTGAGTGCCCTGCAGGATTTTAATTCCGTGACAAGCGATATTGTGTTACTAATGGTAACTTTGAGACTGTGGTACCCAGTCTTTTCAGGCCTATTGACCAGGTCCTCCTGTGTTAGTTCTGGGCTGGTTCCTGACCTTTCTCAGAATCATCCTTATCCACGTGGCGAGATCTTGCATTGTAGCCCCAGACTGAGGAGGGATTGACAGCATCTTGTGTGTCTTCCCTTTTCTAATAATTGTGCCAACAGTGTTTGCCTTCTCACCAAGCTGCTTGATAATTGTCTGTAGTCTCTCTCTTTCTCTCCTCCTACGTTGGTTTGTTGTGTTTGAGAGAGATCTACAGGGACAATTATCAAGCAGCTTGGTGGAGAAGCAAACAACTGTTGGCACAATTATTAGAAAATGGGAAGACACACAAGATGCTGTCATCCTCCTCAGTCTGGGGCTAATGCAAGGATCTCGCTCGTGGGATAAGGATGATTTGAGAAACCGGTCAGGGAATAAGCCCTGAATACACAGAGGACCTGGTCAATGGCCTGAATAGAGCTGGGACCACAGTCTCAAAGATTACCATTAGTAACACACTACGCTGTCACGGATTAAAATCCTGCAGGGCACTCAAGATCCCCCTGCTTACGTCAGCATGTCAGAGCCCCTTTTGAAGTCCGACAGTGACCATCTGGATGATCCAGGGGAGGCGGGAATACGTCATGTGCTCAGATGAGACCAAAATAGAGCTTTTTTGTATCGACTCCACTTGCCGTGTTTTTAGGAAGAAGAGTCATGAGTACAATCCTAAGAACACCGTCCCAACCACGAAGCATGAAGGTAGAAACATCATACTTTGAGGGTGCTTTTTTGCACTGGGGACAGGACGACTGCACCGTAGTGAAGGGACTATGGATGGGGCCATGTATATTGTGAGATTTTAGCCAGCAACCTTCTTCGCTCAGTAAGAGCACTGAGGATGGGTCGTGGCTGGGTCCTCCAGCAGGACAATTGCTCAGAACACACAGCCAGGGCTACTAAGGAGTGGCTCCGTAAGAAGAATTTTTAGGCGTCCCTGGGAGTTTCTGAGTATCTCTAGACCTGAAACCAGTCGAATCTTTGTAGGGAGCTAAAACTCAATGTAGCCCAGCGACAGCCCCAACACCTGAAAGATCTGGAGAAGATCTGTATGGAGGAGTGGGCCAAAATCTCTGCTGCAGTGTGTGCAAACTTGGTCAAGAACTACAGGAAGTATCTGACCTCTGTAATTGCAAACAAAGGTTTCTATACCAAATATTTAAGTTCTGTTTTTCTATTATCTATTGTTCTATTGTATTTTCTATCAAATACTTATTTTATACATTAAAATGCTAATTATTTATTTAATAATCATACAATGTGATTTTCTGGATTTTTTCTTTTTTAATTTGTCTCTCGCAATTGAAGTGTATCTACGATAAAAATTACAGCCCTACCCTTTTCTTTGTAGGAGGGAAAACTTCCCCAAATTCGCCAAGTATCAAAAAATTTATTTTCCCCCCCTTTTTTCAATTTCTTTCCTCCTCTTTTAATTGCCCCATGAACCAATTATAGTCAGCGGGTGTCCCCTCATTTCGTGAGACCAAATGCCACCGTGTGACGGGTTTTCATGTGCCCACCAAAGGGATCTAAAGAAAAAGGTAGCTTCTTTGGGAAGAGTCCACACAGTATTCACGACCAAAATCCATAATAAAATCCACATTTATACAGAAAAACACTGCAACAGAATACCTGCAGCTGCCAGAATCGGCCAATTTTGTACGATTTGTGTGAGTTTGTCATAATTCTATTCCATTATGTTGTTCATAAAAGTAGGGTGTGAACCCCGACCCGGGGGGAAGGATTGATTTGTACTCCTTAAAGTTCACCTGCAATCTTCAATTTCCCCATGCAGACCCTTTTTCCCACCATGATTTGTGCATTGAAGAAATTTTCCCAAATTTTTGGTCCCTTTTGGGTTTTTTTTTTAAACACAAATACAGATTTTGAAGTATAGTATTTTTTTACTTTTTATTTCATTTTTGTATTGGGCACTAAATCGTGATTCCTTTTCCTAAATCTTATACACATTGGATTCTCATTGTACTGACAGTAAACTTTTTTAAAATAGGTAAGACAAAAGACAAAAGAACAGTATAAAAAAATGAACCCCGGGGTATTAATGACAGCAAGGATCCCCCTGAAGAATATTTGTTGCTATCACAATGAGTTGCGGGAAAAGAAAATTCTATGAAAGAGACAAAGGGCATCAATATATAAATTCTTCAAAGCCAAGTAATTGGGAAAATAAAGGGCCCCCAGGACCATGAGTTGCTTTTTCTACACCCCTTTTAATGTTCTCTAATCAAGTAGTTTCATATAGACAGTTTGGGGGCTATGTTTTGCGCGTGTAAAATTTTTGAACCCATTATACATTATATTTTTTAGATCCCTATAAGGAGAAATGAAAGCGAGTCATAACGTGGGAGAAGTCTAGATCTTTTTCATTACTGGAATCAGAGGTGGTTCAAGATTATGGAGTACTTTAAACCCTTCTTGGAGATTGGTTACAAGAATTTCCAAACAACAGTTTATTTTCCCCTTAGCAGCAGCGAGCAATAATTTATTTAAAAAAAACTAGAAGACAACCCCTTTTTAAAAAGGCGTTCCTTTTTTTTCATAGTTGATTTAAGAGCTTTATGTTGCATTAAAACTTGCCCAAAGTACTTGTTAGTGTGACATTTTTTTTTCCCCCTTAAAGGGTGTTGTAGTAAAAAAGCAGAGACGGTTGCTTTATAACTTGGAAATGGAACAGATGGCAAAGACCGCCAAGGCTTTGATGGAGGCAGTCAGTCATGTCCAGGCCCCCTTCACCAGTGCTACTCACCTGGAGCATGTCCGCCAATGAAAGGGTTTTAGTTTTTTTTCCCCAGTAATATTTTTCCCAAACTTTTAGTTGGTTTTTGCTGACGTTTTATAATTTGGGTTTTACAAAATAAAATACTTTTGGCCGAAAATAAAAACCATGTTGCTTTGTTCTTCTTTTGGCTTGGACACCGTTTCTGCAGCATTCAGGGGTGGGCTTACAGGACTGCGATGACATGAATTTGCTTCTCGGTTTGGAGGGAATTGCTGTGCAATAGGATTGCATGTTTCTTCAGTATCCAGGTAAATGTGCTCACTGTCTTAATAATGTTCATGTAAGAGGTAAACCATTGTTTTATTGTTGCTTCTATTTTGAGATAAAAAGACTTACTTTGGGGATCCCCAAAAAATGTATAAATATTACGGGGTCGTTCCTAGGGGGGACGAGGGGAGCGACGCCGGGGCGCCGGCCCCCCTCATAAAGGGGGGCGCCATCGCCCGCCCTGGGGTTTAGCCCTACTCTCCCGGAGCTGATACACTTGTGCAGCTCCCGGCACAGGGAGGAGGCGGGAAAGGATTGCTCCCTCCCTCCTCCCCCCCTGATGTTTTGGGCTCAGTCAGCGGCTGATACTACACAGCAGTGTCGCGGGAGCGCACGGCTTTCCCCACGCCCCGCGACGCTAGTCTCAGCCCCCGTCCAGGACCCCCGGGAGGCATGAAAGCGGGGTGATAAAGTCAGGGGGGTATTACATGGCTGCAGAGGCAACTATCTGGACAGGGGCAACTTCGTGGCTTGGGGATTCTGTTACAGGGGGGTATTACATGGCTACAGGGGGGCAGTTATCGGGTGAACACTATGTTGCTTGTGGCGATTTTTTTACGGTGAGGATTTCTTCACCTTCCCCTGGTAAATTTAGCCTGGGAAGGGCCCCTAAATTTTTCTGCTTTTTCTTGCTTTGCTTTTGAATAATGGTTCACCTTTTTATGTAACCCTGACTAAGCTATCATTGAAGCTCACGTTCCTACCCCTACAAGTCATTGAAGCCCCATATTTTTTCAAGGTCTAAGCATTACAAAAGCCACACTTGTGTTGGCGGCATACATGTTAGTTTTGTATCGAGCCGTCTTAAATCTATTATATAATTTTTAGGTAATATAGGGTTTTCAGTGTGCAGTTTGTTCATCTCTTTTTTTCAAACAATGCGCTTGAGATTTCCAGGGCTGTGGAATCGGTAAGCCAAAAAACCCGACTCCGACCCTCAAATTTCCCCCAACTCCACCCCTCATAATATAAGATAACTTTAAATTTAAAATTTTTATTCCCTTTTGAACAATAATCAAGCTTTTTAGGTAGAATATAAAATATATTTTTTGGATACAACTTTTGAAAACAAAAAAATTTATTAAAATTGCAAATTCAAAACGCTGAGTAAGTGGGGGAAAAAAAAAAAAGTTTTCAAAACAAGTCCTGAATAAATTTGTGGGGTCTATGAATTTGTTCTGAGAAAAAGTATTGCCTCCTCAGATCCCCTTTTTTAGACCTCAAATCTGATCGAAATTTTTTTAAGGCTAGGAACGCCCCTCTACACTAACTTTGGGTTGGTGGCAAAGCGGGGACCACTGGGCAAAAATCTCTAACAAAACTGGGGTTAAAGGAATTGCCTCATGCCATCAGTTTTGATGATGGTTAAACTCTTCTACTTCTTTTAGGCAAGTGAAAAATTTTGCTGAATTCAGTCAGTCTGTTTTCGGTGGGGGTGGAATCTTTTTCCTGCGGCAAGCTTTTCCTGCTCCATGTCCCAAAATTTTTTAAAGTTAAACTCTTCCTGATGAGGTGAAGTTTTGGGGCACCTGGCAAGACCCAATTTTTCCTTTTTGGCAGTCCTGAGCCCATCACCTAATTGCTACCCCATCAGAGTTCTTTTCCTTTAGTAATTGTTGATCTCCCCAAAATCGATCTTGGGCCCCATAAAAAGCTGCCAAAAGAATTTTATTATCTAATAAAAGTGTCTCTCTCCTTTTTTATTTTAAGCGCAAAGCCATTGCTTAACCCCCTCTTTGGGATGGCTAAAAAGCAAGTTCTTCCCCTCCTTTATGAAAATTCCAGGAGTTAAATCCTCCTTGTAATTTTTTAGGGCACTGTGAATGGGGGGTTGAAGCGTTTTTTAATTCGCCACCTGTTCATTGACCTTCACTTAATGTCACCTGGGGTTGGCCCCTGCCCCAAGAAAGGGTTTCAGCTCAAATAATCGTTCAATCACAAATAAGTCTGTCCCACCCCAGTGGTTTTTCTAAAATTGCCCCCTTTCCCAGCATCTCTTCAAGATAGAATCAATTTTAGGGGGTTTGGGCAGCAATAGCCAATTTTCCTCACCTTGCCCAAACAGAGGTTCCCCCATGTCCCTCTTGCAGACGTCTTTATCGCCAGTGCAGTGTGTGCACGCACAGGATGTGATAAATATGACAGAATTTTGAAGCAGCTTCAGCAAGATCTAATTTAAGAGACATGTTGCGTTTTTCTGTAGGGAAAATCGTTTGTTCCTCAGTTACAAGATAGGGCTGTGGCCTTTCCCTATCCACAACTGAATCCCAAAATTTTTTTTAACTGTTGTTTACCTTCCTTATTCTCATTCACAGTTTTTTTGTACGTGTCATATTTGAAGCATTGTTGTTCAATAGCAAAAAACTGTTCTTTTTTGAGTTTTCATAACTTTCAGAACATTTTTCCCCTAAGGCCTGGAGAAACTGATGGGTGATGAGCTTTGTGTCCTTTATGCCCGTCTTGGTAACAAATTTTTTGTTGCACAAAAAATCGAAAATTTATACAAAAAATTTACTCGTGAGTGTCAGACATCCATTTTAAGATATATAAAGCGTCTCTTGAGTCTTTTTTAAAATCTTTTTTGGTTAAAGGCTTTTCAATCACAAAATTTTTTAAAATTTCTCTTTCCGGGAAACACCCAAATTTGCGGGCCCCTTTTTCCTTTTGAGCTGTAAAAGTGGTCAAAAAAAATAAGATAATGGTAAACCCCTCCTTCACCAAGTTAGACTGTCTTTTTTAAACACATCTGCTGTCATTGTTTTTAGTAATTTTGTCATTACAAAATATCTTGTTATGATGTTTGAGGGCATCTTTCGTCCTCCTTTTCCGGCGGGGGAAATGCTGGGGGCCGGTTTTTTTGGGGTCACTTGATCCTTCTCAGTACAGTTTGAAAACTTTTGGGGGGAAGCGGGTTTTTAAAAGTCTTTTTTAGATTGGAAGCTCTTTAGGAGCGTTTTTTTGCTTCCCGAATAGCATGATTTTGACATAAGCATTGTTTTATTGGGTCACTATTTACATGACACAAATATTTTTTATCTTCCGTCAGTGTGAAATTCTCAAAACAGCTGACTTCTAGGAAGCTTCTTAGACATTTTATAATAAAATTTTAAATTTTGTCCTAAAAAATTTTTTTGTCCTATGAAAAAAAAAAAGGTTTTATTTAATCTCTGAAAGAATAGCGAGTATACTTTGGGTAGAAATAAAACAAAATTTGCAAAAACAAAAGTTTACAGATAGTCATGACAAATAAAAAGTTTGTAATAGGGGTTTTATTAGAATTTTTTATGCTGAACTTTAGTAAGGCTTTTCTCGGATCGGGCCCCGATGTAGAAAAGGTCTTGGCTAAACCCTTTTTTTGTTGCCCCTAACCAAAAATCAAGCCTGCTTTTAAAAATTTTCCACAGACTATAAAAAAGGGGGCTCTGATTGGTTGCTTTGGCAACAAAAACTTCTACCCTAGACAGTTTTCATACTCAGGCCGGGTGTTTACTATACGCTTTACAGCTACAAAGTGAAACTACTAGCAGTGCTTTTGGCAACAGCTTTTTACAACACAGTACTTTTTCACTGTGTGTTTTTGTTTTTAAAAAAAAGAATGTTAGAAAACGTTTCCCCCTTAAATTTATGTATAGCTTATTAAGCCTTTAGAGCAGCAATCTCTCCAAAAAAGAGCTCAGAGGAGAAGCAAGAAAAATGAAGCATACAGAGAGAAAATTATGGACAATTTATTTATGCCGTTATTGAAAGTTTGAATGTAAGAAGTACTTGCCTTTTAAAAGGGGTTTTCTCAGCACGATGATTCACTTGGGACAAGCAGTCACTCTGTCTCCCAATGTGGGTTTTGGGCTCCAGCGTGTTAGCATATATTAACTTTAAGCCCTTCTTCCTACAGAAGGAAATTGTGTTCTCCAAAACAATTACAGATAAAGTCAAGTTTCCAGTCCCCACAGTACAACACTTGATACTTTTCTTTCTGCAGTAATGGGCTAAAAACCCTTTAAGTTCACTCAGAAATCAGTCCCATATTCCGTGGGGGGGGGTTACTCCCCTAAAACTAATCAGAAAACGGCTTTCTGGTATGCAGGTTCCATAAAAAAATGTGTGCAGGGAGACCTGCTGAACTGTTATAGTTCAGATAAGTAAAATTATGACCAAAATTTTTTAAAAAAAGTTGTCTAAAACAGCCCTTTTTTTAGTAAAAAATTTCCCTTTAATCCTGTTTTCTCTAGGTTGTGATGGTGCAGCTTCCTTCCCAGTGTTTTTTTTGATCTGTAAAGAAGCTTAAAAAGAGCTTGTACCTTCATTTCAATTAAGAGCCTAGATGTTAAAATTTAAGGATAGAGCAGACCTTTAAGGACATTTTTTTTTCAAAATTCTTATAAAAAATCTTTAAAGCCATCTGAATTTGAAAATGGCCCAAATTTTTTAAATTTTTGGGGCGGGTCGGCTTTTTTATTCCGACTCCACCTTTTTTGGGACCGGACTCCCGACCCCGACTCCACAGCCTGGAGATTTCCCCGTCCCCCCCCCTTGCAATGTGTTTGGGGAATTTGGGTTTTGATAATGGGTGTGACCCTGTTTTTTGTAGTAGCTAAGATTTGCCGTTGTGCTTTGGATTGGTAATAAGTGAGTAGGAGGAAGAACTAAAATATATATAAAAAGAGGGGTGTTCTTTTTTTTACCCCTTAGGTTTTCCTATTTAAATTCTATAATGGAAATAAAAAAAAAATTTGCTTACATCAATCTTAGTAAATAGGGTTTTAAAAAAAAGACAAAGGGGACTTTTCCCTAATATGCAAGCGTTGTTTTTTTGGTCTATTTTGTTGCAAATTATCTTGCTCCCATTTTGTCGATAAAAATGAACTGTAATATACCAAAACAAGGACAAAAAATTAAATTTTCGATTTTCGCTGTAGCTCCATAAAAAATGCGCCTCGATAGGTGCATTAAAACACTAGCAATGTTTTTTTTTGCGCTCGTAATTTCAAAGCACCCCGTGGCACATTACTACCTAGCAATGATGTGCTATGCTCCGGGTTTTCACTTGCGCCCTTTTTCAAGTTATGTTTACTATGAAGGTTTACCAGAGCCGATTAACGAGTTTTTCAGGCGCACTTTACCTTTTAAATGCGCCCAAAAAAAACTGGGGCGAGCCGTTTTTTGACTGTGCCTAAAATATCCATCAACCAAGGGTAAGGAAAGTTTTGGATGAAGGGACGGGAAATGGTTTTTTTAAAGGTTTTTCCCCCTTATAAAACTTTAACCCAAAAAAAAATTTAAACCCAAAAAATTAAAAACCAAATTTTACATTTAATTTTTTAATTTTCCAAACAATTTTTTTTACCCATTATTTTCCCCTTTTATTTTAATCAAAAAAATTTTTTTTAAAACCCAACCAAAAAACAAAAAATCCCCCCCCCAAAATTTTTAAAAAAAAAAATTTTTAATTCTCCTCCCGCGAGTCCATACCCTCGGGCCCTTTAGAGCGTGGTTGCATTGTATCTTTTCTGTAATCTATGATTTTAAGAACCCCCACACCCTTCTAAATGAGCGATTCTTCCGTTTTTTTTCCCCGTAGAAAATATAATGTGCAGATATTTTTGTACCAGATAGAATTTTCATTTATCCAAATTGAACCTTATTTGCCCAAAATGGATGCCCAAATCTGTGTGTCCAGGTTGCTTGCAATTTATAAACTTTAAAAAATTGCACGACTCTTGCCTAATATCTGAAAAATAGAAAAGTGCTAATAATCCCCTCCCCCTTTTTTCATTAATAAAAAATTGAAAAAGAGGAAACCCCTTGACCCTTAAGGTCACCATTATTTTAAACCGGGCCATTCGAGTAGGAGTCTTTACCCCCATCTTTGTGTACGATCGCCAGTTTTTTTAAAAACCAAATCACACTATATTTAATCCCCTTTGGCTTTACTTTATCCAAAATACTTATAAGGACGTGGAAAAAGTTCTGCAAATTAAAAAAAATTATATCCCACCATCCTGGGCAAGATGTGGAGCCCCCCTTTTAAGATGGGAACCACCTTTCTTTGCCCGTCCCCCGGACAGTCTAGTCACCCGTCAATCTGTACGGTCACGAAAAAAAATGGCTGAGCTCTTTAAAAACCCCGAGATATAAGCCCTCTGGACTGGAGCCTGTTCAATTTAGTTTTTTAAAGGGTTTTCCCTTTTTACCCAAACCAATTTCTTTATCAGTTATGTATTAAAGGGCCCTGTTCCCCCGGCTTAATTGGGGTATTTCAGTCCGTAATTACGCGCCCGGAGTGCGAAAATTCGAGCGAAACGTCCCAGTAACTTCGGTAATCACGTTTTAGAGAAACTTGGATTACGTCTCCTCTCCCTGCTCGGCGAATATTCCGAGGGGGGAGATAATTGATGTGAATTACCAGCGGCGTATACGCGCCGCTGGTAATGAATGTCTATGGGCGGCGAGGTGCCGGCCCCCCCCCGCTCCCACCAATGCTCCCGCTCCTGGCCACACGGCCTAATTACGTACCGCAGTTAAGCCGTGTGAACATAGCTAACAGTATTTGCACTGGGCCCACCACATCAGCAGTGACCCTGTTCCTGGTCCCTAGTGACTCCCCATTTACTTAAGGGTCCTACATGCTCTGACTTTGGCTTTTTGGCATTTATATGTTTAAAGAATTTCTTTGGGTTTGTCTTGCTGTCCTTGGCCACCTGCCTTTTGTATTTTACCTGATTTTATAAACTTTTTACAGATTTTAATAAGGTCTTTGTAATTTTCAAAGGCTAATGCTGACCCCGCTGACTTTATATTTTCTAAAAGCCCTTTTTTATTATTTGTGGCCCTCTTAACAGAAGGTAGAAGTCATGTTGAATTTAATTTTAATCGTTACCTATAGGAATTACTAAAGAATAGAAACTAAAGAATATGAATGCGTATGTAGCTATGTAAAATTCTGGATCATGGCTGGTGGTGGCTCTGGGGTCAGAGCTTGGAGCAGAATGGTTCTTGCATTGTGGATTTCAGGGCAGTCACCAGTGGGGAGGCTGGGCTTGAACTCCTTGTCTCCCTCCCTCACCCACATTTTCCCCACCCTTGGTTGAACTTGATGGACACATGTCTTTTTTCAACCGTACTAACTATGTAAATATAATTCCCCAAAGTATATTTAAAGCCCTCCTATTTGGCTTCTACATCATTATTTGATAATAGCTGCTCACGGTCTATGTCCCGAAATGTGGCCCTCAAGAAAGGGAAATTAGCCTTTTTAAAATAAAATGTTTTTGCCCTCCTGGTGTGTTTGTTTTTCCCAGTTTAGGTTAAAAGTAATAATAGTGTGGTCGCTGTTACCAAGGTTTTCAGAAGTGACCGTTCCAACAAGTTCTGCTTTGTTATAAATGACCAGATCCAGGAGAGCATCACTTCTAGTGGGATCCTCCACACACTGCCGCATAAAATTATCCTGTCACAGGTTGAGGAACCTCCTCTCCTTATTTATGCTGGTGATTTTCAGATACCCAGGGAATTACCAAGTAGAACAGAAAACATTGTGTGCAATGTAGTTATTAGAACCACGGTTCGTTAATCATTTTCTTTTGTCCAAGGGCACGACTAGCTTACCTTGTAATACGTTCCTTTGAGCATTACTATTAGTTAATATCTGATGTCCTTTTATTTCCTTTCATTTTGTGATAATGAAGAACTAAGCTTGGTAAAGTGCATCCTCTTGTTATGGAGGGTGGATGTCTGCTGTATTTCTCCTGGGCTGCTCATCTTGATGGTCAAGGGGAAACAGAACTGTAGACGATCATCCAAAAAAATCTAAACAAGCATTAAAGGGGTTGTCTCACTACAAAGATTAGCTTTTAAAATGTAGAGAACACTAAATGAAGATGTTTTCCAAATATATTGCTTTGTTCATCTTTTTTTGTTAAGGAGCTACAAATGATTTTATTACCTTCTGAGCTCTCTCTGGTTCCCCAAGTGACCGACCTGTGTACTCCTTATCCCCTGCTGTTTGTTCTATCTGATAGCAGGGAGTGAAGGCATCACACAGGTCATGGCTGCAGTGTGAAAGCTTGTGTGTTATTTGATCTTTCAGACAAAAGACTAATTACTCTGTTACATTAGCTCAGAAGCTTCTCCAGACCTCAGAGAAGGTAATTTAGCTAATCTACACTGATAAACAAAGAAGTCTGAATATATGAAGCTCATATGCTAATTACAGACAGGTTGACCAGGAAGTGACAGAGCAAAGTAGCATTATTTCATTCATGCATCATATAAAACTTTGAGATGAGATGACCCCTTTAACAAACAAGAATTGTCTTGTATATCTTTTCTGTAATGTCCATATGCAAAAATTGTCTAATTCAACCACTAGTCATCCAATGTATACGAAAACCCTAACGAGGTTTTCTGATTGGGGATTAAATCCCAAAAGTGGTTATTTTTAGGATATGTATGGCTGATATGTTAGAAGATATGTAAGAAATTATCTAAAAAATGTAAAAACCTGATGCCTCATAGTGCACGGGATAGGACAGTAGTAAACAGATGGATTTACTCTGTAGCAGTGTGCAGACAGTCACGAAGCATTCATTTCAGTCCTTTGCCTGGTTAGACGTCACCACTTCTTCTTAACAACCTCTAGGAGAAATCTGGCCTAATGAAGATGCCTGTACTGCCTGTATAATCAAATAAAAGTAGCCCTAAATTATTTCTGAGCTCACGTAGTCCATAGCACTAGTTACAGCCCCATTTTCTCACTCCTGGGACATGTTGCAAGATCAGTTGTGACAGCTAAAGACATTTCATCAAACTGGTATGTCCCATCAGTCTTTCTGGTTCTAGTTTTATAGATAAACTAATGCAAGTTTTGAGCTAGAATTTTGGAATTTTTCTAGGGCTACAACATCCCTAAATCAGACCATTTCTCCTTTCCAGGTCCAGACAGACCCCAGTCCTAGACATCACTTGCCATTTATTAATAAAAGCCATCCTACACTTATTATTCATACATGGATGAAGTTGTTTCACTCATTGTTTGAGAAAAATTGTACAATTATCGTTTTGCCCGTTCTGCAGATAGAAAGATGAGAAGTCATCCAGAAACTGTTAAGAAGCTATTTCTGGTGCACTTCTATGTTAATTTATTTTTTTTGTGATTACCCTAAGGCATTTACAGAATGTGAATTAAGTGTAATTAGTTTAGAGCCTCAGAAATTGGACCAAAAACTCTAGAGATTCTAGAGAGAAAATTAGTTATTAAGCACAATGGTCATGGAAGGCAACCAGTGTTAAGTAATTGTACAGTGATACTAGGAAGCAACTGACGCATTCAAAGCAAAGACCAGTCATATTTAGCATCCAGAAGGATTTTTTTCTCTTGAATGGGACAATTGACATTCGCTCATAGGAGTTTTTGCTTTCCTCTGGACCATCATTTTCATAGTCAAACTAAATATATGTGCAAAAAGTCCCTTTGATCGTACTGACAAAACTGAAATAATTCTAAATCCTTTTGTAATTGACGTTTCCCCGTGCCCTATGTAAACGGGATGAAATAGTCTAACACGTCTTGCGTGGTAGAAGAGTTCATTTAATTCATCCTGTTTTTAATTCTCCACACCCCTTTATTTACATCTGCAGTTCACTGGCCGAACAAATCTTGCGCCGGTGTATTAAAGTTATGTCCTGGACATGCGCAGTATAACAACTTGTCCTCGAACACAGCTTACTGCGCATGCGTCCTTCGTCTTCACCCTCATTACAGTGACGGTGCTGTAGATATGGCATCACTGGAGCCTACTAATTTTCAATATATGTTTATCCGACCCTGCCATTCTTTAGGTTATTGTGTTAATGAGGTGCGTTATGTCGCATATGTTCCGGTGACAGTGCTGATTACAAAGCAAAGAGCGCAAGCGCGGCCTTCTGAAGTTAGATTATGTAAAATGGAAGGTAGAAGAAATTAAGCAGGTGTGGTAAAAGGGCTAAGCAAGCCCATGAAAGTAACATCACACAACTAATCCACATGCACAGTGCGACAGCTTTGAACCCGGTTTTAAAGGGCAAGACAGCTTCTTTGTTATAAAAAAGGCAGCTTATGATATAAGAAGGAAAACTGAGCAACACCGTGTCATTAGTTTAGATGTGAAAATTGTGATGATGGGTTTCCTTTAAAGCTGGCTGTGAAGAGCAGGCTCTGTGAAACAGCCAGATAGGAAAACCTCTTAAACATGATTAAGGCCAAGCTGCAACCATACACAACCTGTGGACTGGAGTGGTGCTAGGTTTGGAAGAAGGCAGCCGTGTCTTTTTCTAATCCTGTGGAACTACTTTAAGGTGCCTTGAGTGCTCTAACACTTTGGAGTGGTTATAAACCTGTAGGATATGCAGAATATCATGTCTTTTTAGAGAAGGATAGTAGCCAAATTACACTTAGAGATTTGGTCAAATATTGAAGTTCAGTGTCTGCAGCATAATGCATACACCATTGCTAAATAGGCAAGGATACATCTTTAAGCAGTAAACAGATTTCAGTGAGTCTTAAAAACAAATATATTTTTATTCTATTTTTTTTCTGGACTATGGGGACAGTTATCTTTCCTGAGTTGCCTTTAACAGCATTTAGGAATATGCTTTACAGCAGTCACATGACCTATGAGATACAATAGTATGGAGATGACTCATTAACTACTATGGAAGAGTGTTGTGAACATGTTCTGTGACCTGCGCAGAGTTCATTGTGCAGTGAAGAGGATGAGGTGAGCAGTGACCGTCACCTACTGTGAACAGTAGATCCCATGTTATCTGTATATACATATTACCTTTAACCGTACTACAGCTTGTGGTGATGATGAGAAGACTGCTGAGAAGTGATCCCTACATAACAGGAAGTGTTTAGCTATGTCTACACGGCATAGCAATGCGATCGTATTTTCGGCACTTTTAGGATTTTAAAAACGGCGAAAATGTGATAGTTAGGCTGCCCCATAGAGGACAATAGAAAAAAACGACCTATAGTCTCCACAGATCGTTTTTTTCTACGATCGTCTTTCCGCGCCAACGTATTATACATTTTTTTATAATACACCATCGTTATTCGTTTTTTGGGCGTCTTCCTATACAATTCAATTGTATGGGTGACGGCAAAAAAACGAGAAGCAACCGCGATTTTTGCGCAAAACGTGACAAAACCGCAGTCGTGCATCAAAAAAAAACTGCCGCTTTCGTCCGTTTTTTGCCCTGATGCAATGTAGACAAAGCCTTAACCTTATGCTCAGTGGTCAAAGTGAAAACTGCCCACTTTTAAAGATTAAAAAAAAAAAAATTGTGGTATGGAGAGTTTAAAAAGAAAAAGCATGAAAACTTAGTTTCAATGATTTTCGGATTACGTGTTCCCTTTAGATGTAATTCGAACTTGCAAGAAGAGCAGACTGTCTGTCTAGTATTTTAAGCTTGGAAGAAAAGTGCTTTCTCAAGCTAAACTGCACACTTGTTAGAGTCGGGAATTCTTGCAATATTTATTTGAAATGGTCTATTACAGATCAGACTTACATCCTTCTGAAAGAAAGCAGTATTATATCTATCTAGGGTAGATATTATTTCTGGTAACACTGGACTATAGCAGTGAATTATAGTGACTCTTCTACTTCAGCACGTTGTTTTAGCCAACCATGCCGTGTATGTAATAGATAATGGGTCATTTGTTCTAGAAGTAGCTACTGAGTCATCACTTATGTGTGATAGATGGGTGGAGGAAAGGAAAGTGGCACAGTGGTATTCTGTCTCTCTACGAAGTCTGGCTTTGTGTTCAATCATCTGTTTATTGTACATAGCAGTGAGAGTAAAGTTTCTGCCACAGAAAAGTGACAAGTATCATCTTCACTACAGAAGTGTTAGTTTATCAGCGAGACACTACATTCCCCTCTGAATCAGGGGTGTGGAGTCGGTGCCTATTTTGCAGGAGTCGGCGTCGTCATAAAAGGGACCGACTCCGACTCCCAAAATATATAATAAGTTGGTCAGTTAGTTCGATGCAAGAGCAAGAGGAAATTTGGGGTACCGACCAGTGCTACTGCTCCCATATCTTCAGCCATATCACATGAGGAGTGTAATTGATGACATGGAGCAGGCAAAGTGCTGCCCCAGGGGAAAAGATTCTGCTCCCATAGCAAACAGATTTCAGCAAAATGTTTCACATGCTTTCAAAGAAGTAGAAGAGTTCAACCATTCATCAAAATGACTGTGGCTGAGGGCATTCCTTTATAAACCCTGACGTTGTGAAATGTTGGCCCTGTGGGGCAATGCTTTGCTCCCAACCCAAGTTAGTGTAGAGAGGCCGTTCTCTAGCCCGGAAATAATGAGATCAGATGTGAGGTCATGTATCAGGGTTGTGGAGGGAATTATTTCTCAGAACAAATAAA
>JAODAL010048133.1:0-29276 GCA_025379985.1 Phyllomedusa bahiana | reverse complement strand
GCGGGGTTTTGGCAAAAGCAAAAAAACACGAACTGAAATGTTTTAAAATAATAAAGGGATATTTTTCACCTTTCAATTCCCCTTGGTGAAAAAAATGGTTTTAAGATTTACGTAATGCCCTGCGTCAATGAAAAATGCGGGTTTCAAAAGTCAAAAAACACAAACTTGTTTTTGGAAAATAAACGAAAATTTTTTTTCCCCTTTCAATTCACCTGTGGTGAATAAAAGAATTGCGTTTTAAGATTTACTAGATCTGCGTCAATAAATTGCTGGGTGGAAAAAAGTAAAAAACACAAACTGTATGTTTAAAAAAATAAACGTATTTTTTCACCTTTAAAACACCGTGGGAATATAAATTGCTTTTTTAAAGATTTACGTGACTGCTCAATGAAAAATGCTGGTGCGAAAAAAGTCAAAAAACACTAACTTTATTTTTTGTATAAAAAACGATTTTTTTGCCCCTTTAAATTCCCCTTGTTTTGAATAAAATTGCTGTTTTAAGATTTACTAGATGCGCGTCAATGAAAAGGCGGTGGCAAAAGTAAAAAACACGAAACGTTATTTTTATAGATATACGATATTATTTTGCAACTCTTCAACTCCACCTGTGTGAATATAGAATTGCTGTTTTAAGATTTACTAGATGCGCGTCAATGAACAATGCTGGGTGGCAAAAGTCAAAAAAAACACGTAACTGTTATTGTTTTTGGTATAATAAACGATATTTTTTGCACCTTTCAATTCACCTGTGGTGATAATAAGAATTGCTGTTTTAAAGATTTTACGTAAGATGCTGCGTCAATGACCAATGCTGGGTGTGCAAAAAGTCAAAAACAACACTAACTGTTATGTTTTGATAAAATAAACGTATTTTTCGCACCTTTCAATTCACGCTGTGGTGAATATAGAATTTGCTGTTTAAGATTTACGTAGATGCTGCGTCAATGAACAATGCTGGGTGCTCAACAAGTCAAAAAATAACACTAACTGGTTAATGTTTTGGTATATAAACGATATTGTTGCACCTTTCAATTCACCTGTGGTGAATAAGGAAATTTGCGTTTTAAGATTTTACGTAGATGCTGCGTCAAAAACATGCTGCGTGTGCAAAAGTCAAAAACATGTAACTGTTATGTTTTGAATAATAATAAACCGGTATTTTTTGCACCTTTCAATTCACCTGTGTGAATATAGATTGCGTTTTAAGATTTACGTAATGCCGGGCGTCAATGAACAATGCTGGTTGCGGCAAAAGTCAAAAAACCCGTAACTGTTATGTTTTGGTATAATAAACGTATTTTTGCACCTTTCAATTCACCTGTGGTGAATAGTAGAATTGCTGTTTTAAGATTTACGTAGATGCCTAGCGTCAATGGAACAATGCCTGGTGCGCAAAAGTAAAAAAACACGTAACTGTTATGTTTTGGTATAATATACACATATTTTTTGCACCTTTCAATTCACCTGTGGTGAATATAGAATTCGGCTGTTTTAAGAGTTACGAAGATGCTGCGTCAATGAACAATGCTGGGTGTGCAAAAGTCAAAAAACATGTAACTGTTATTTTTTGATATAAAGAAAGTATTTTTTGCACTTTCCAATTCTCCATGGTGAATATTAGAATGCTGTTTAAAGATTTAGCGTTAGATGCTAGCTGTCAATGAACAATGCTGGTGCGCAAAAGTCAAAAAACCACGTAACTTTTATGTTTTGTAATAATAAACAATATTTTTGCACCTCATCACCTGTGGTGAATATGGGAAATTGGGTTTTAAGATTTAGGGTAGATGCCTGCGTCAAGGGGAAAATGCGGGGTCGAAAAAGTAAAAAAACACGAAAACTGTTATGTTTTGGTATAATAAAGGGTTATTTTTTTGCCCCCTTTAAAAATTAAACCTGTGGTGAATATATTTTTGCTTTTTTAAAAGTTTTTACGTGGATGCTGCGTAAAGGGAACCCAATCCCGGGGTGCGCAAAAGTAAAAAAAACACGTAACTGTGATGTTTTCTACGATACACGGTTTTTTTGGCAACAAAAACCGTCCCAGACTACAAGATTGCTGGATTGTAATTTAACTGCAAGGTGGATATATCAACAGCCCACAGGTGTAATGTGTAAAATTGAAAATGAACTCCTATCTGAAATGTATACTGATAATAAAAGTGGAGTTTTGCAGCTAACAAAGAGACCTGCAGTTACTAGAAATGATGTGTATCCAATATAACTTCAGGCTGCCCAATATCCAGGAAATATTTCAATAGCAAACTGTTAATAATAAAGATATTCCACTACAATGTCTACACTAAGTCTTGGTGAACTTTATCCAGTGTTCTTTATAGATAGAGCTTGTCTGTGTTCGCCCGCGGGCTCCCCCCTCCCCCCCCCCGTTCCCACCGCCGTGAATTTACAGCGGTAGATGCTGCTTTAAAATTCTCTAGCTAACTACATAAAATCTTCAAATCTCTATTCTAACTAAATTGGAAGGATCACTGCTAATAGTAGAGGTTTCTCTGTGCAGAAATAGACTAATTTCGCTGAGCTGTTTGGCCACAGGCAGACGCAGGTCCTATCCCATATGAGACGCTGAGAGACACTGAGGCTGAAACAGGAAACGCTGTTCTATGTAAAATGAGGTCATGTGATTTTTCCACCCAATCGCAACCATACACATCCCAGTCATGACGTCGCACACACCATCTCACCCTGCTCTATTCTGTAATCTGATTTGCTGGCCGCCAAAATTACAGGAAGCGCCGAAAAAGCGCGATCTTAATAGATGATGCTCAGATTTTAACCTTAATTATCGCATGATCTGGAAATTTTGATCACCATAAAAACCTTGCCGATTTCAACTTTGTCGATAAAAAATCGCTCAACACTAATTATAAGCATTAATTGTAGTGAGTCAACCCCTTTAAGCTTCTTTCCTCATGATGCCATCTATTTTGTTAAGTGCACCAGTCCCACCTGCAGCAAAACAACCCCACAACATGATGCTGCCACCGCGGTGTTTCACAGTTGGGATGTTGTTGTTCGGCTTCCAAGCTTGTCCCTTTTTCCTCCAAACGTAACAATGGTCATTATGGCCAAACAGTTTAATCAGATCACAGGACATGTCTCCAAAAATGTAGGTCTTTGTTCCTGTGTGCATTTGCAAACATGAATCTGGCTTTTATGTGTTTCTTTTGGAGTGATGGCTTCATCCTGGCAGAGTAGCCTTTCAGCCCATGTTGACACATAGTGACACAATCTCACCAGCTTCCACCAGCATCCTCACTAGGTCTTTTGTGAAAGAGTCCTTTTTCCGGCACTTTTTAATCTGGGGGTCATGCAGGTTTGGGGCTCATGTCTGGATAGGCATGTCCAGTGACACTAAAATGGTGGCTGAAAGACTCCTTTTTCCGGCACTTTTTAATCTGGGGGTCATTCAGGTTTGGGGCTCATGCTGTGGCCCAGGACAGGTATAGTCAATGTCCATTTCAAGTAAAATGATGGTTCAAATCATACTGCCTTCTGGCACTTTATTTTTTGGGTCATGCAGGTTTAAGGGTCATGCTGTGGTACAAGACAGGGATAGTGAATGGTCTGTGATTTTTTTTCTGTGGCTTTTATAACCTAAGTGTGTTGCCTAAGATGTAGCACGTATCCATTTGACTGTTGTGGATGTTAATTTCAGCTTCTCCAGCCCTGTTTGGGTGTAATAATGAAGGTGTTGTTGCTCTCCCATAGACTTTAATGGTCATCGGCGATAATCTATTATCGACTATCGGAAATCGTCTTGATAATTGCCGATATCGACTATCGACCCGATGACGATAGTCGACGTAATCGCTCATCACTATTCATCAGTAATCCGCATCTTTGCAACTTCTCCCATGTAGCACTTGGAGAAGTTGCCTCCTACTGGGAAGAGTCTTTTGTCAAGTCATTGAGCTGTGAGTAGTCGCAAAACTACCGCCGTAGCAACCATAGCAGCTGCTACGGGGCCCACTGCACCAGAAGGCCCAGCCGCCGCATCCCACCTCAGAACACAAATGCCCTTGATTTCCGGATTGCGTGGTCTTAGCAGAGCAGAGGACCACCGATGCTCTGCCCCGCTATTCAGCTTAGTAGGCCTTCAGCATGCCAGTTGTTGGCTGCTAGTGCTAACATAGGCGGTGTGATGTCGTCACCTCACCGACTGCCTACTCCGGGCTTCACAGGGCCTCTTCACGTAGGGGGAACGAGGAGAAAATTTAGATTATTTTTCATTAAGTAATGGCCCACCTACCACCTACCGAACCTGGGGCCCACCTACCACCTACCTACCTGTGGGCTACCTACTACCTACCTAACTGGGGCCCACCTACCTACCTGCACCCACCTACCACCTACCTACCTGGGGCCCACCTACCATCTTACATAATTGGGTCCCACCTACAACATACATAACTGGAGCACACCTACATAACTGCAGCACACCTACCTACCTGGGGCCCACCGACCACCTACCTACCTAGGACCCACTTACCACCCACATAACTGGGGCGAACTAACCACCTACCTAACTTGGGCCCACTTACCTAACTGGACACAACTACATCCTACCTAACTGGATCACATCTACATAAATGGGGCCCACCTACCACCTACCTACCTAGAGCCCATCTACTACCTGTCTACCTGGGGACCACTTACCGCCCACATAACAGGGCCTCTTCACGTAGGGGGAACGAGGAGAAAATTTAGTTTTTTTTCATTAAGTAATGGCCTACCTACCACCTACCTACCTGGGGCCCACCTACCTCCTACCTACCTGTGGGCCACCTACTACCTACCTAACTGGGGCCCACCTACCTACCTGCACCCACCTACCATCTACCTACCTGGGGCCCACCTACCACCTTACATAATTGAGGCCCACCTACCTAATTGGGTCCCACCTACAACATACATAACTGGAGCAACCCTACATAACTGCAGCACACCTACCTACCTGGGGCCCACTTACCACCTACCTACCTGGGACCCACTTACCACCCACATAACTGGGGCCCACCAACCACCTACCTAACTTGGGACCACCTACCTAACTGGACCCACCTACATCCTACCTAACTGGATCACATCTACATAAATGGGGCCCACCTACCACCTACCTACCTAGAGCCCATCTACTACCTATCTACCTGGGGAACACTTACCGCCCACATAACTGGGGCTCACCTACCAACTATCTGAGACCCACCAGCAATCTACTTAACTGGGGCCCACCTACCTGAGACCCACCTACAACCTACCTGACTGGGGCACACCTACATAACTGGGGCCCACCTACCACCTACCTACCTACCTAGGGCCCACCTATTACCTACCTACCTTGGGCCTACTTACCACCCACATAACTGGGACCCACCTACCATCTTCCTGGGACTTACCTGCAATCTACCTAACTGGGGCCCACCTACCACCTACCTGTGGCCAACCTACAACCTACCTACTTGCGGCCTACCTACCTACCTAAATGGGGCCTATTTATCCAAGTGGGGCCTATCTAGCTGCCTAACTGGGACCTACCTACCTATCTACTTGGGCCTACCTCCCTACCTGGGACTTATCTACCTACCTAACTGGGGTTTACCTACCTGGGTCTTACCAACCTACCTACCTTGGGTCTACCAACTTACCTACCTGGGACCTATCAACCTTTCTATCTTAGGCCTATCTACTTACCTACCTAGGGCCTGCCAACCTACCTACCTTGGACCTACCCACCAACCTGCCTGGGGCCTTCCTACTTACCTCGGGCCTACAAACTTATCTAACAAGATTCTACCTACCTAAATAGGCCTACTTACCTACCCGAGCCCTTACCCCTTACCCATTTACCTTTCCCAGGCTTCTCTAGTTGCACCCCTGGCTGTGAGTATCTGTGTTTTTAAGTAATGTTCCCTTTTTCTGTACATTTTTTCTTAGTGGTGATGTCAGCCAATGGCACATAATCAATGCAGCCATGACATCCGGTTTGGAGAAAGAACAGAAGAAAACAGAAGACATGGGGAGGTAAGGACTGCGCAGTGCTGTAACTAAATTGAAAGAAAAGGTAAATATAAGCCTTTTATTATTTTCAAAGATCATCAGCATTCTAATAATATTTATTTAAAAAATAAATTAACCGGACAATCCATTTAGCAAGCTTTCAATCCACATGCAAATTTTAGACATTTAGGGCGAAATGTCCCAATACGCAAGTGACATTTTTTGGTCTATTTTGCACCAAAAATACTCGTCACCATATTCTCGATATATTGCAAATGAACTGTAATATGCCAAAACTAGGCTCATTATACGCCGGGAACGACACATTGTTATGTGCCTTAAAAGGCACATTAAATATTGTAGTAATGATACACAGTGCTGAGATACATTACATACACTAGTAATCATACGTTATGCGCCTCCGTTAGGTGCATTACACACTCTAACAATGATACGCTAAGCGACGCGATTCACAATGTGTCTTTTTAGGCGCATCAAGCTTACTATGCAAGGTATACCAGATGCCAGATTTTTGAAAGTATTGTACTTTCAGGCGCACTTTACACTGATTAAATGCGCCTAAAAACTGCCGCGGCGATGGCAATTTTCAGACATGTCGCCCTTAGACTCTTGTATACAGTCCCTAAGAGTTTCAGTTTGAATATTAAATATTAAACTTACTGATCTATAACTTTCTGGAAAACACCTAGAGCCCTTTTTAATGGGCACTACTATTCCCCTTCACTAGTCCCCTAGTCCCTTGCTACTATACTAAACTTTAGGGTGTAATCCATCTGGTCCAAGTGCATTGATTACAGTTACTGTAGCTAACTTTATGTTCATTAACCCCTTAACAACTTCCCGCCGTCTTTTGATGTCGGACATTGCATTTTAACAGTGGTTTACCTGAGCCAGAATTGTCATTTCTGCACTAGAATGCGCCTGATTTATGACCTGCAATAGACCGGGTTCATAAATCAGGCACATTCTACACTATTCTTAAGCACCTAAAAATTGGCGTCTAAGCGTCAAAAATCATACATGTCACCTTTAATGCTAAAATCTGGCAGTTTTCAGCCAGAAAAGAGTCCAGCTTATTCATGAGCCGGTGTTAGCCCCACCCACCCAAGGCTGGTCCCGCCCACATGGCAGTTATTCTCATGTTTCTACCTATTCAATGAGTAGTGGGCTAAAAGGCAAAACAAAACACTACACACCTTAACTGGTGCTCTCCATAAGGAGAGATGTTCCCCTTCTCATACCCACTCATTGCCTCCCACCAGTCAAGCCAATATCGCTCTGCTCTACACTGATGAGGGGCAAAACCCCGAAACGCGTATATAGATGAGCAATATTGGCCTGACAATTATTCCTTTATGCTTCTCAAAGAATCAGTAATAAAGTAAATTGGGATTTTTACAACCCTTTAGAGGGTGTCAGGAGCTTTCCCAAGCTTCCGCCCATAATGCATTTGTTATACCTATTCAATGTAATAGGCTAATCAGTTGTGAGGTGGACAGGGCTAGCCTCAGGTGGCGGGACATGATTAAGCTGGACTCTTTTCATGACTTTTTTCTGGCTGAAAACTCCAGATTTGAGCACTAAATACTCTAAATTACAGCATCTTACAGAATAAGGGACACAGCGAGTACAGTGCTGTACTCAACCAGGGGGGCATAATCTATGTGACAGGTTCTCTGTAAACTACACCCCCAAAAAATACAACTTCTCCCACATAAAACAAGTCCTCATTCAGCTGCATCATTTAAAAAATAAAAAAAGTGACGACTGTTGAAACGTAGGGAGGCAAAAACTAAAAAATTTCAGCTTGTCATAAAGGCCTTTTCAGGCCTGGGGCTTAAGGGGTTAACTTAGACCTCCAATTAGTCAATTAGGTATATGAACCCATTTTAAAGCTCTGCATTCTTTTGATTCCCCGAGACCGAATCCCATTAACATTATTTAGAGGTCCTATATACTCTGCCCTTTTTTTGCACTTTAAAGTCAAGCACTTCCAGTACTCCTGTCCTCAGCCATCAAGTAAAGGAATAAGGTCACAGAAGGTTTGCAGTGGTGCTATAGCCTAACAAAAACTTCATCCAGACATAACAAGACAAACATGTAACATCAGATTATGAGATCCTGAAATATGGGCTTGTCTGTATTTATGTAGCAGGCTTGTGCAGGGTCTTGTAGGAGGAAGTTGCCAGCACAAACAGTGTCCCTTTCCAGTCTTATATAGCATAATTAATAGTGGAAGAAGAACAGGTCAGATAGTGCTGCAGACATAGGCCAGAGCTACAGACACTGCCAGGTGCCAGCAATATTCTCCAATAATATTGAAGGTGATGATGCCAATGATACAAGGTGGGGCATGTTCCCCAGATAGTTGTTGTCACAATGTGTGGTACCACATAAAGGTGTTGGTAGGCTGAAAAGTTATCTGGGCAACACAAGAGTAAACTGGGCCAAAAGGAGACAGATTGTCAGGAACTGAACTCATCTGGACTCTGCTACATGTCATGTTTGATACAGCTTTACCCAGCTATACCAGATGTGGGTAGGAAGAGGTAAGTCATTGCATATCCTAGTGGTCAAGTACCCCAATGGCACCAAAATATAGGTAAAAAAAAACAACTTTTAAAAGTATGAAACAATTCAAAGCTCAGGACACCTATTTTTCCCATTTTACACATAAAAAGGAGAAACAATAAAAATAGAAACATAATTGGTATTGGCATTTCTGTAAAAGTATGATAAATTCATATATAACATTATTTATCACACACAGTGAGCGCCATAAACAAAAAACCTAACGGCAAAATTTCAGTCTCATGTTTCCACAAATGGTTCCAATTAAAACTACACTTCGGTTGGCAAAAAACAATCCCTCACACAGTTCCATGTATGAAACAACATACATTTCTGGTCTCAGAAAATGCTGATACAAAGAATGAAAAAAAATCATGGGAATAAAGATAACGTGTCTTTTATTTTGCACAGTTAGCTCCATAAAAATTAGGTCTAAAAAATTGTACAATTGTGTTTTTTTCCCATTCTACTTGGCTGAGGGGTACAGGCGCAGGCAGCCTCCGTCAGGTCAGGGCCAGGCATTTATAATTTTTTGTGAGGGGCATTTTCCCTGTTGCCTAGGGCACAAAAATACTGTGTGCCTACCTTGAGCTCCACTGTGGTCCAGATGTATTAAAACTGTCTCAGACTAGACAATCATACGTCTCGTTAGGTTAGAGTAGCATTCAGCAATATTTATGAAAGTGTCTCATGGCATTTTATAAATATGCCTCATTGTGAGACAAACTTTGTCTCGGCCTCGCCACTTTGAAAATGGCATGAATTAGTGCACTATTCTAGCAACACATTCTGTCGAGCAACATTCAAAAATATGCTTAATCTTCTGGATGTGGCACCACACACCCCCTTAGAATTGGCGCAGACAAAAGTGTTGAGGATGTTGGATGGTACAGCCGTTTTTGGCTTTAATCTTTTCTACATGTGTCAGAAATGGCGAACAGTATTATTATTGTCGGAAAGCACGACAGAAAACTAGTGCAGCCTGTTTCATACATATTACTCTATGTGTTTGCTGCATCTAAGGGATTGTTTAAAGAGGTTTTGCCAGGAGGTGCCTTATCTGCTAAGAAGCTAATGTAAACAAGCCACGGAGCTGAGAGAGAGAGAGACACAGCCAGAGCACAGAGCTGCATAAGGGATCGTGTGAAATGCTCACTCAAATAATCAAACTACAACTTGTGGATTCTGTATACAAAAGACAACACCTTTTCTCCACAGCAGCTTGAAAGCTTCTTCATGTTCTCGGTCATCAGATAAAGCAGGGATCTACTCAGATAATCACACTACAACTAGTGGATTCTGTATACAAAAAACAACATATTTCTACCCGGTGCCTTGAAAGCTTCTGCAGCTCAGTCTCATCAGATAAGAAGCTTTCTCTGCGCAAGCCCGGCCAGCAGCTCTTGTCAGGTCGTATCTAATAGAAGCTTTGAAGTAACTAAGGGCAGGTAAGGCAGCCTGTAGCTCTCTCAGGCTGCAATTTTTGTAATCACATATATTTAGAAAAGTGATTAAATACCCATTTTGGAGGATCCCACGTCAACATTACATCGTGGCAAAACCCCTTTAAGGGTCACACCTGCTTTGCATCCAGTCATGATGATCATTTCTGCCCTATATCAACCTATAGCTTTATACTTCCTGTGCCTGGATATTCTTCTAGTTAGTTTTTTGGTTTTACTAAACTACCCCTGAGTCTGAACATTTACCCCACCATCTTGAGCACCCCTGGATTTGTGACTGTATCTTGTAGTCCTGTACCCCTGAACCGAAATGTGAACCATGTCTATTAGTTTGAACGGCATACTAACCATCCTGAGCTACAAACACAGCTGTGCTGTTTCTGTGTGTAACAATGGTGGATGTGGACCCACTCTATGCCACTGGCCGGGGGTATCCTGGAGGGATGTAACTAAGTGACTACCTGGTCTTCACTAGAGTCTCTGATGGTGAGCAAAGATTGGGTCATTATGGTAGTCAACAGATGCCACTCCAGAGCAGCCCTCAACCAGTAGCAACTTACCAAGGAGTCAGAGACACCAGTGCTAAGCACCGATAGAAAAGGCAGAGACTTAGTAGAGACAATCCAAGATCAGAGTGGACAACACAGGTTCACAGAACGTAGCCGGGGTCAGGAGCGGAGAGGTCACATAGGACGATGGGACAAACCAGGGTCAGTAATGAGAGATCAACAGACGAGACCACATTTGTTGGAAAACAAAACACTGCCAGACACCCTGGCTTCACCGAGATGACCTAATACAGAGAAGAGCATCTGTGAACGCGGTGACTAGGTTGACACCTGGTGACTGTGCAAGTTGCCAGCGTGACACTGTATAACAAATTAACACTGCTGTTTCTGTATTGTGACGTAAAGGGGTGTTCCCACAAGTGCTTTTCAGCACTACAGTTCCGCTTGTAGCGAGCAATCTCAAGGAATGGGCTTGTGCCAGTCCTTCCCAATTTTCTGTGTAGGAATTCCGAATACAGCCAATCGAGAGTGCATGGGAATTATATTGTAACACCTCTTTGATGCTACCTGAAATCTGACTATTCTTGTTTTCCCCTCCAGTTGCATTCTAGACTTGAGGGACAGCACTGTTACACTGATATAACTGAATGTGTTAATTGCCAGTAATAGAAGATGTGGTGAACCAGGTAAAAATTCCAGGACACATGCCCAATGGTGCCATGGGCTATTAACATACACCAAAACTAATTCTGTAAAAAGTACCAGGGTCACATTCTAATCATTTTTTTGTGTATTGTGGTCACATGGGCAAATTAAATTATTTTCTGTCCCCAATGGTGGATTAATGGTTTGACAACCAAAGTAAAAACAATTCCAAAACTTGGACATCCCTAATGAACCCTTTATTGCTGTATGTAAACCAAGGGTGTAGCTACAGGGGGGCAGAGGTAGCAGTCACTACCGGGCCCTGCAGCCTGAAGGGGCCCCAAAACCCTTCTGCCACATAAAAAAATCACTAGTATTGTAAATGGCACATGGTAACTGGGGGGCCCCACTTCACTTTTGGCACAAGGGCCCAATAGCTTGAAGTTACGCCTCTGATGTAAACCTTGCCCACAGTATGGTTACTACAACACCAGAAGACTACATTGACTACAGCTTCTTCACCTGATGTATTTTCAGTCAAATACCGTATTAGGACATTGCTTTTGTAAATGTGAAAAATAAAGGTGCCTCTAGTAAACACACATCAAGCTGTGAATAATAGTGCAGTAAAGGAATTAGCACCCATATCAGCAAAAATGAAAAAAAAAGAATTACCGTATCCCTCAAAAATCAGTTTCATGTAATAAGAGAATCACTAACAATGTTAAGAAGTTCCTGTTCTCTTATGTTTAGATGTTGATATTTATGTGCAACCTACTGTAAAATTTATTGGAGAAGGGTATAGTATGGGACTGTTTTTTTAGAGTTTAGACAAGGAGTCTTAGAATACAAACACTTCAGATAACTGTATCCTTCTTTTGGGAAGGCTCTTTGCTGCTATGGTATGATGGAGACCCTATGCACAAAGCAAAGCCCATAAAGTCATGGTATGAAGAGTTAGTATTAAGAAACTTGAGTTGCCTGCACAAAGTCCCAAACTCAACCCCACCAACCATGTTTTAGAAGATTTGTATCATCGTTTGCAAACCAGACCTTTCCATTAAACATCAGTGCTTGGCCTCATAAATGTTCTTTGACTGGCTACAAATTCTTGTGTAAAGCCTTACCAGAAGCGTGAATGCTGTTAAAGCTGCCAAAGGTCAATATAGAGATCTCTCCCAAGATTTATTTATACCCAGGGCTGTATCTAGAACAAGGGGGCATCCTCTACGTCTTGAGGAACGAAAGTTTCTACATAAACATAGAAAGGGATTTTTACTGTTAGAGCAGTGAGACTGTGGAATTCTCTGCCAGAGGAAATTGTCATGGTGAATTCAATAACAGAGTTCAAAAAGGGTTTGGATGCATTTCTGGAGCGTAATAATATAACAAGTTATAGTGTCTAGGATTCTGGAGAGGGGTCGTTGATCCAGGGATTTTACCGATTGCCAGGTTGGAGTCGGGAATTAATTTTTCCCTAAAATGAGGACAATTGGCTTCTACCTCATTGGGATTTTTGCCTTCCTCTGGATCAACACCTTAGCACAACAGGATGAACTGGATGGACGTCTTGTCTTTTTTCGGCCTTACAAACTATGAAAGCTGCAAAAAGAGTCCCGACTCCAAATTAACTCCCATGGTTTTGAAATAAGATATTCAACAAACTCATGTGGGTGTTATGAAAAGGTGTCTACATAATTTTGGTCATATAGGGCGACATGTATGAACAGGGCTGCGCCAGAAGTCTGGCGTCTTTTCAGCCCAACATCTAGTGCAGCCCCTGCACTCCAATATCAGGTGCACTATAAAGCGTCCACAGTACTTTGTAATGCGCCTGGTTTCGGGGGGCGTGCGGGAGGCGGGACGTACTAGAACCGTACAAAGCTATAGATTTATAGCTTCAGTACAGCAATTCCAGGTGCATTACTGCTGGAACAGGTAGATCACTTTAAAGTGGATTACCTGAGCCGGAATTGTCTTAGCACAAGAATGCTCCTGATTTATGACCTGCAGGAGAACAGGTTCATAACTCAGGCGCATTCTTCTCTATTCTTATGCGCTTTAAAATTGGCGTCTAAGCACCATAAATCATATGTCACCTATATTATATTTGACTTTTTTGATCCTATCTCCTCTGTGTACAGTGAACACTTAATTTAAAAAAAAAATGTAATTGAAGGTGCAAATGGTCTTGATAGATAAAGGGTGGGCTATCAGAGTTATTTGCTTTTGTGAACCCAAGAAACCTCAGTCCAACACTGTCATAATATACATTGGGTGCAATATTATTGTAAGAATAATTTAAAAAAGGAAGGTTAAAAAATGTAATAAAATTATGTAAACTGCATAATAATGTTCTCACCTTGTTATTCTCCATACCCAAGGTATCTGTGGCAGCCCATGGACATCAATTAAACAAACGTAGTCATATGTGGAGTAAATTGCTCTATTTGCCAGCCGTATATGCTTTCTATGCAGGACACTAAAAATGGTCTACCACTCTTTTGTATCCTGCGCAAAAAGCATATACTGCCGACAAATAGAGCAAATGTAGTCCACATAGAACTAAATTTATTCTATTAATGTCTATGGGTCGTCCATGGCTATATTTCAGTATCTATTGGATTCCTTTTCTCATACTACCCTGACTGGTACCTCATATGTAGATAACTATATGGTGTGAACCCAACGTAAGGGACATCTTTAGGTCATCCCATGGCTGTGATACATGTATGCCAATATTAGGCTCTAGTCTACAGTAACAGGCCTTCTATAAATTCTTTTTATATCTATCCTGTCTGTCGTAGATCACGATAGATCAGAATGAACCAAACCATTATTTCTAGAATGAGCTTTGCTTTGTAAACTAGTTGACTTATGTACATTAAGGTGCTCATATGCACAGGGCAGTCATGTACATAGGACGACATGTATGAACGTTGGCGCTGACAGGCCAGTTCTAAATAGCTTTAAGGCAGTGCAGAATGCACCAGAATGTATGAACCTGTTCTTCTGCAGGTCACACATACAGGTGCATTGTAGTGCAATTATGACAAGTCTGGCACAGGCATCACCTTTAACCTGGTCTGGCTGTTCTAACTGTTCTCTGCCTAGATTTGGTGTCCCATATTCATAAATGTGTCTAATCCGCCGAATGTGGTATGACGCCCCCAGAACGCCCCAAATCTTTGGCGCAGTGAAAAGTGTCTTTGGCGCATAACAAAGACACTTATTATGCTAAAGTTTGGAGTGCGCCTGTTCATACATTCTTTTTGGCTCAAAGTACATCAGAAAACTGGCGCAGCCCTGTTCATACATGTCGCCCATAGTCTCTATGGTACTCAAGTGCTGATACTCCATGTACTTTGATACAGTGTATCCGTACAAGATTGTACTAACAGTATCAATGATCAGTATCAGATGGAACATGACAAAATTAATACAGAATACAACAGAAGGAGGCATACAGAGGTCTAGGTGGACTGTGTTACTGAAATCCAAAGTAAATGTGTACTTCCAGCACTCCAAATTCAATGAAATAAAAAACGCACTTTATTTAGATCCTGGTTAAAAACAGCATTAAAAAACAACAATAGTTAACGCACAAAAATCTACACGTTTTGGGTCAAAATCATGGACCCTTAGTCATGATGGTCACAACTAAGGGTCCATGATGTTGACCCAAAATGCACAGATTTTTGTGCGTTAACTATTGTTGTTTTTTAATGCTGTTTTTCACCGGGATCTAAATAAAGTGCATTTTTTATTTAATTGAATTTGGAGTGCTGGATTTCAGTATTTCCCTCACTGCAGCTTGAGGTCTCTTCCCTGCACCTGTTGATTTGGACTTTGTAACATTATATTGCGGGAGTTTCCAGGTGAGCGGACTATATCTTTCTTTTGTCGATTTCTATATGGACTGTGTTACTCCCTGTGTATCTTGGAGGTTATACAAAACCATAATACAGTAATGTGTAAAAGCCCTAAGCCCTATATATATTACAATAAATGATGGAAATGGAAGATAGCATTTATGGGGCTTAGCCCACTTATGTCTGCCAACACATATGTAACACCATTGGTATGGCAACTTCTGCCTAGAAAGCAACGTGCATGACCAAGCTTACATACACCTTCTCAGTGGCCAGTCCATTTATTTATTTAGTGTCATTATATTCCACAGCGATGTACAGTGAGTGCCATTCACGTTGGTTCATGCTCCCATTAGGGCTCACAGTCTAAACTCCAGATTAACCTATCACGATGTTCTTGGAGTATAGGAGGAAACTGGAGTATCTGGAAGACACCCAAGAAAATATGGGGAGAATATGCAAACTGCTTTCAGATGTTGCAATTTGAACCCAGGATGCCAGCGCTGCAAGAAAACAATGCTAACCACTGAGGCACTGCGCTGTCCGTAGAGTATTGGCACTAGTGACACTTGGTTATTTAGTCTAGTACAGTATATTTGCCTCTATTACTTTGCACGAGGAACATATATATTTATCTGTACTGCTTGTTAGCGCCCCAAGAAATTCTTTCCACATTTTGGAAGCTGTGCCTGACTGTCTAGCCATGAAGTGTCATTGGATAGTGTCAAACATTGGCGTACGTACAATCCCTAATGGGTTGTTCATGGTAATATATTACTTTAGGAAAGGGTTGAGATGTGACAAGAAGGGATTAAATGGGAACATTCAGGTCTTGGAAACACATTCAAAAACATTAGGAGCATTTTTCTATTAAATTAAAATGTTTATGTGTCTAATCTCAAAAATACTGTTTCTTTACTGATAGGCTTCTGCATTGTGGGATGTCCTCCTGTCCTGCTTGATGGCATGAGATGCTCCATACAAGCCCTGTGTGATTCCTTTACTTTTTAGATCTGGTTTCTTCTATGACTGTCCTGTGGCTGTGAGCCACTCCCGAGCTGTTAGCTGAGCTGCTATATAAAAAGACCCCTGCACAGCTCAAGAGGAGAAACACAGATCTGCAGGATAACTGGAAGCACTCACAGCTTTGGTAAGGCTAAACACTTGACAACAATACCTCTCTGACTTGCCATTTACATTACATACATAAAGACAAGACAACAAATTAACCTTATAAAACCAGGTTTAGGTAATAATGACACATATTAGGATAGATAGATAGATAGATAGATAGATAGATAGATAGATAGATAGATAGATAGATAGATAGATAATTGACACTGATTTTTTTAAAGTATTATTTATTACCTTTTATTGTTTTTTAACAACACATTTTATTTGATTTTACAGATATTTGATTGACTTGAAATTTAGTTTTCTTGTGTGACAGCACATTATGCATTATGATACAGTATCACTTGTAGTTATAATATTTACATATGACTTATATACATTCTTTTGTGGCACTGCAATGAAGATAATGTACAATTTTGTTGTAAAGTAGTTTTTATCTATTGATGTGAAGTTGTAATTGAGCACAGTAGCTGATCCTACTGTATTGTTACACATAGTCTAACCATTTAATAAATAGAATAAATGGACTGAGGTTTTAAAAATGGAAAAATCCATAAGTTTTCTTACCGTAATTTACATGTCCATAAAGAACACAATGGATTCCATACATATGTACACATCCGCATATATAGCAGTGGGGTGAGCATTCTGCAATCTTGACTCTGTGCTTGAACAGTGATATACAAAGTTAGAGCAACTTTACTGCGGTGTCATATGAACAGTATTTATACTTAAGTTTAGAACTCCTTTCAAGTTTATTTGTGTCTGCAATGAGCTGTATTTTATAGCTGTGTCTCTGACATACATACAGGATGACAGATACATGCACGCTGGCATAGAGATGGGTCATTTTGGATTTACCCAGTGTGCATGGCAAACATGAGATGAACTTAGGGCAGCATAGAAATACATCAATTTTGTTTATTTCCTTTTTTTTAAGATTGTTTTTGTTATTTAAAGGGGTATTCATATATCAGACAATTATGGCATAGCAATAGGATATGTAACAAATATCTGATAGGTAAGGACTAAACCTCTGGGGATTGCACAAAAACAGGGTTTCCTTAGATTAGATTCACAAAATGTATTTTTTGGCGCTGAAAGTGTCAGCACCAAAGCAGCGTTGTTCCCTCATCAGCAATTCCGTGCAGAATGTTAGCGTGTAATTCTGACAAGGAAACAATGCTGAATGCCTCCTATACTATAGATGCTAGAAAATACTCAAATAAATTTTTTGCCGTTTTCAGGGTGGGGGCATTACACGTCTAATCCGTCCCCAAAAAAGCTCCATGTGAACGTACCCCACAATCCTTGCCTCAGCAATATACTGTATAAAAAAACACATCTGCATGTTTTTTCCACTATCTGATATGAAATCAGAATGAACCTTACCCGTTTTAGGTCAATTAGGAACCAACATTATTTATATTTGCCAAATGCCAGAATAATGAGAGAGAGAATTTTTAAGGCATTTTTATTATTTTCTGCAAAGTCAAAAGTTTACATACATTTCATTAGTATTTGGTAGCATTGCCCTTAAACCGGGCAATCACAGTTGGGATAGTGTTCTTAGGCTTCCAAGCTTCTCCCTTTTTCTTCCAAATGTAACTTTGGTCATTATAGCTAAACAGTACAATTTTAATTTTGTATGACCACAGGACGTCTCCAAAAATGTAGGTCTTTGTTCCTGGGCATTTGCAAACATTAATCTGGCTTTTATATATTTCTTTTGGAGTAATGGCTTCTTCCTGGCAGAGTGGCCTTTCAGCTTATCTTGATACAGTACTCGTTGCAATGTGGATAATGACACAATCTTGCCAGCTTCCGCCAGTTCTTGGGTTGGTATGCACATGTCAGACCAAAGCACAGTCATCTCTGAGACACAGAACCCGTCTCCTTCCGGAGCGGTATGATGGCTGGACATCTTGTTTGTACTTGTGTATAATTGTTTGTACAGATGAAAGAGGCACTTTCAGGTATCTGGAAATTGCACATTAGGATGATTCTGATGTGTGCAGGTCCTCTATTCTCTTCCTGATAGTATGGCTAAAATCTTTAGACTTTCCCATGATGTTACACACAGAAGCAGTGTGTTTCTGGTGTGCTGTAAAATACATCCACAGGTGTTTCTCTAATTAACTCAGATGTTACCAATAAACCTATCAGAAGCTTCCAAAGACATGACATCATCATATGGGCTGTCCCAAATTGTTTAGCAGCATAGTAATCCTAGTGTATGTAAAATTTTGACTTTGCAGAAAGTAATAAAAATGCCTAAAAAATTCTCTCTCTCTCTCATTATTCTTACATTTGGCAAATATATTTTTAGTGATACTATTCGACCTGAAACAGGTAAGGTTTATTCTGATTTTGTGTCAAATATTGAGAAAACATGGATATGTGTATTTTTATGTAAACTTCTGATTTTACCTTTATATATGAACCTAATGAAGTAGGGGGAGGCATGAGGTTGTACATGTTGTTGGCAGAAGTACTAATTTACGGTGCTCATAGAAAGTGCTCAGAGTAGAACCATACACAGGGTTCTGGTTGCCTGTTTACAATGTGTAACAGTTAAAAATAACTATTTATTATTTCTATAAAATAGTCAAATTACTCAAAGTGCCAACTAGGCTTTTGTACCAAAGATTAATATAGGATGGAATGTATAGACAGTGTTTTATAGTGTTTATCCAGCACTTTACAAAAACAGCAGAATGACAGGTGTTTGACCTAAATGGTCTTAAACAGGAATGTAAAAGCTAAAATGGGAATATTTACTATATGTGGCTAAACATGTGGTCTTTACTTTTACTTTATCTGCATGTTAATTGTAGTGTTATAACATGCAGAAGCAGGGTACTTCTAAGAAACTATATTCAAGGCTTCAAAATGCTCATGGCTGGTCATTCACTGCACATTACAGACAACCTGCCGGGGTGTACAGCAGCCAGTAGTTAACTAATAAGGATCAGACTACAGATTGTCTTAAAACCATTAGGGCCTGTACTAAGCAGGCAAGATATATTGTATGCAGGGCCGTTCCTAGGCTAAATTGCACTCAGGGCGAAGTGAAGGATTTTGCGCCCCCCCCCCCCACTCCCCACCTCTGTAAAATAATGCGCCACAATGCTTCAACAGATAGTTGCCCCTGTAGCCATGTAATACCCCCCTGCAACCAGACAGTAGCCCCAGCAGCCATGATAGTTGCCCCTGTAGCCAGATGGTTGCCCCTGTAGCCATGTAATACCCCCCTGTAACTAGATAGTAGCCCCAGCAGCCATGATAGTTGCCATTGTAGCCATGATAGTTGCCCCTGTAGTCAGTTGCCCCCTGTAGCCCTGCCAGTTGCCCCCTGTAGCCAGTTTGTCCCCTGTAGCCAGTTGTCCCTCTGTAGCCAGTTTTTCCCCCTGTAGCCAGTTTTGCCCCCTGTAGCCAGTTTTGCCCCCTGTAGCCAGTTTTGCCCCCTGTAGCCAGTTTCGCCCCCCTGTAGCCAGTTTTGCCCCCAGTTGTGCCCCCTGTAGCCAGTTTTGTCCCCTGTAGCCAGTTTTGCCCCCTGTAGCCAGTTGTCCCCTGTAGCCAGTTTTGCCCCCCGTAGCCAGTTTTGCCCCCAGTTTTGTCCCCTGTAGCCAGTTTTTCCCCCTGTAGCTAAGAATAATAATATAACAAAACTCACTCACCTTTCCAGGATCCCTGCAGCGCGTCCCGGTCCGGAGCCGGCATTCAGTGTAAGCGGCGTGACGTCATCACGCTGCTTACTCTCAGCTCCCAGGGCCTCCTGGGATGGGAGCCGAGACTCAGCGTTGCAGAGGGAGCGGTGAAAGCCGTGCGCCTCCTGCGACTCTGCTGTGTATGTATCGGCACTCTGACTGAGCGCTGGTACATACAGGGGAGGAGGCAGGAGGGAGCCATCCGTCCTGCCTCCTCCCTGTGCCGGCAGCTGCACTAAGTGTGTGCAGCTGCTGGCTTTGACTCTGCACAGCTGTTTTACAACGGCCGTGCAGAGTCCAGGGCAAACCGTGGGGCGGGCGAGGCGGCCAGCGCCCCCCTCGGGTGAGTGAAGCCCCGGCGCCCCGGGCCATCGCCCGCCTCGCCCGCCCCTAGGAACGGCCCTGATTATATGTATTATCCATTGTCTGCTGCATCCTGTAGAATGATTGTAGAAAATTACACCTGTGTATTTATAGTCTTTATGAACTATGATAAATTCAAGGTACCTCTCTACTGGATGAGAATGGCCCCCTAAGATACTAGAGCCAAGGCTTTGACACAGTAATTGGCTCTAGTGGCCAAGAAGAACAAAAATCCATTTAGAGTTAGTTAACAAATAACCTATATGAGCCTTTTGATTATATGTGCAATAGTAACATTGAAAGATGACATTTACATGTTCTGCATAGAAGAACGGTAGACCCTCAGAACCAAATTCTCTGTTGGGTCCAGGAAACTCTAGCCCAACACTTGTTCTGTAGATTGTTTCTTTAATCCCTTCCTGATGGACGGTCATAATAATATGGCTCTAAATTTTTTTCCTCCTTGCCTTCTGAAAGCAATAACTTTTTTATTTTTCCACCTACATAGACAAATGAGGGCTTTTATTTTGCGGGACGAGATGTACTTTCTAATGGTGTTATTCATATTACCACAGAATATACTGGAGAATGGCAAAAAAATTCTAAGTTCAGCAAAATGTGAAAAAAGTACTTGCACCATGTTCGCAGGAGTTTTTTTTTTTTACGGAGTTCATTCGTCTGTAAAAATGATGTGTTATCTGTATTCTGCAGGCTGATATGCATCCGACAATACCAAACATGTATGGTTTTCGTTATGGTTTCGTACCATAAGAAAATTCTGAACATTTTCTATTTTTGAAATTTGCGGCGCCATTTCGTGCGCTATATTTTTTTTGTCTAAAAAATTTGGCACAGTGGGGCGTTTTTTTTGCGGGTGAAGTGAAAATTTTTATTCTAGCATTTTGGGAAATGCATGAAATTTTTTTGTTTATTTTTTCCAATTTTGATGGGACATGAAATGCCCAAAAAAAACCAAATTTTGGCTTTGGAATTTTTTTCTTCTATGGTGTTCGGTAGGGATAATGATGTTATATTTTTTAGACTGATTTTTTTCAGACTGACGATAAAAAAATTGTGAAACTTTTTTATTTTTTTTTGAAAAAATGGAAAAAAGGGGGTGATTTTGAATTTTTTAATCCTTTTTTTTATTTTTTTTTTACACTTTTTTTTGTTTTTTTTCCCTGGGGGGGACGTTATTAATACAGCCAATGCTTGCTAGACAAGCATTAGGGTGTACCCGTTTGGGGGCTTCCCCCCCTCCTGCCTGGTGCCCCGGGAAATGGGGAAATTTAAAACATGGCGCAAGGGGCCTTTTAAAAAGGTTCCCGCTACCATGTCCAGACATTGGACCCGCGTTACGTGCGCAAAAACCGTTTTTTTTAATTTTTGCCCCCGCGGCCTCTTTGCCCGGTGTTAAAAGGGGTTTTTTAAAAAGCCGGGGTGGGCGGCGGTGCCCCCCGTGCTGTAATGCCGGGGTTGCTGCAATTAGCCTAAACCCGCTTCAAAAGGTTCCGGCGTTATGACTTACTCTTAGGTCGGTAAGGGGTTAAAGGGTTATTTACATCTCAGACATTTAGGGCATATCAACAGGATAAGCATAGGTCTCTGATAGGTATGGGTCTCACCTCTGGCACTTGTGCTTATCTAAAGAACATGGTTCCCCTTAAACCCCTCCCTTTCTGTGCCCTGCAGACAGAATGGAGGTTGCTTTTTTTCTGTCTTTGAACAACTAGGGAGAACTGGAAACTTTACTATCCCAAATTCCCATCCAAGACTTAATGCAGCTGTGGGACAGTGGTTAAGAGGACCCCCATTTTTTAGCTAGGTGGAGGTCTCAGAGGATGTGTTGATATGCCATAAATGTCAGAGATGGGATCACTATCCATCTTTGAGGGGATTTCTTTCTGCTTTGATGCGATTTTACAGCATCTTGGAAACATTACATTTGCTTGCCAATTTTTTGACCAATGCAATCCTTATGGTATGTACAGTAATAAATGTAATAATATAATAACACTAGAGAATATTTTATATGCTGTTTTAGCTGTTTCTTTTCTTATTACCATTTTCTTTTTAATTTAAACATAGCCTTATGCTGTTTATGTGTGTAAAAATGCTGAAAGCATAAATAAATAGGTTTAGTATTAAAAACCTTCTTTTTTTGTTTTGTAGAAAAAAAAATGTTTCATCCTGTAGGGAAAATGACTATGTCTTCATTCTTGGTGACGATCCCAGCACTTTTTTTTTGGGGAATAAATTCACTTTACTGATGACTTTATTCTAAAGTTTATCCATCATTTTACTTTGTTGAAATTCTTTCGTTTCCAAAATGCGTGAGTGGTTTTTAAAATTGGGTTTGTTTGTGTCTTTTAATACAGCATATTTTTGCGAAAGTTTATAAATAAAAGGGGGGGCAGTTTTTAAATATTAACTCTTAGGGCAAATGTATTAAAACTGCCCGGGGTCAAAAAATCACTGGGGTTGCCCAATAGCTACTTTATCAGAGCGCCCCTCTTTTTTTCCCAAGGGGGAACTGTATGAATTTAAAGGGGAGCTCTGTTTGGGTTTTGCTATGGGAAAACAAAGGGTGGGGTTTTAGCCCCAAGACAGTTTTTTATACTTGTGGCCCTAAGGGGTATTTTCCCAATGGTTATTTTGGGGTTCATTTCAGGCTTTCTGTGCTTGTTACGGGGGGGAAATTGCTCCCCATTTTTAGAGTAATCCATGGGCTCTTAAGAGCTGGGGATTACGCCTCCTCTCCCCGCTCGTAAAATTATTTAAAGGCGATTTTTGTGGGGGGGGCGGGGGGGGAAATTGCATGTCTATGGGGCCGGCGGGCCGCCAACCCCCTTACGGGGCCTGATCAGCGCGAGCCCCTTGAAACCCCAACAATGTACTGCGGGGCGGTATGAAATGCACCCCTGGGGGTTAAATTCGTGGTAAACCCTTACCCTTGGGAAAAAGTTGGGAACTAGACAGTTTTACAAAAGGCCAACATGATCAAAATTGTTTAATTTCCCCCTTATTAGAAGGTCTTGGTTTTTTTTACACTTTTTAAATTTGGGTTTTTCTTTAGGGAAAAAAAAAAAAAAACTTTTTACAAGGCCCAATAATCACAATCCATGGCTGGACAAAAACCTTTCCCGTAGAAGGCACCAAAGTTTCCTGTGAAAAACCGGGAAATTTTTGCACGGGTGCGGGACCCTTAAAAAACAATAAAATCCTTACCTTTCATAAAAGGGGCCCAATTATTACCAAAAACTGCCCATTGGATAAGAACCGTCTGCAAAAAAAAGCCCAAAATTTTCTATGGGGGAGGAGTTCGGGTTTTGAAAATTTACTGAAAAAACTACTTCTGAAACACCAAATTTTCCATGGGAGGGTGTTTGCTAGCATTACAATCAAAACATGGGTTTAAGGCTTATTACGATGTCATTTTAAAGGTATTTGGGGTGCACCTTGTTTTGTTGCAAAAAAATTTGGATGATGCCAATATTTTTAAAATTGGATTTTTTTCCCAGAAAAATTCCCAATTTCCCAACCAATTTACAAAAAATCTCTGGGTGCCTTCTTGTGTGAAAATTCATTTTGGGGAATCTCATACTTCGTTCTGATTTTGCCCTTTTTAAAGGCATATGTTTTGTTATTTGATTCTTGAAATTGTAATTGCTTTTGTCTGTTTTGCTCTAAAAAATCTAGATTTTAAATTTTTATTTTTTTTTTGTGTTTTTTTAAACCCCTTTAGCTTTCCAGTCTCCCTGAATCCTTTGGGCTCCGATCAGTTTCAAGAAGGTCAAGGCCTTTAATCTGATCCCGGTCTTTTACACATTCTCAATGTGGGTGTTTACTGGTTACTCCCCTTGGGTAGGGGAATAAATTTTTTTAATCAACTTACCCTTAAATTTTAGTTTGGGATTGAGGTATGCGGCTGTGGAGGCCTTTTCCGCCCCTCTGTTCATTTCTTTGGGAACCATTCCTTCCTAACCTTGATGTTTTGCTTCGGGTGTTGTCCTTTGCTGGAAAAATATGTATCTTTTTTTTTACCATATTTCTGGAGTGTACGTTTGAAACTCTTCTTGTAGGAAAATCACATATAGCCCCGCTTTAGATCTCCATCGACCCCTGGTAAGAAATCCAAATCTTTGGTAAAAAAACAACCAATATCATGTTGCTTTCCTCTATAAACTTGCATTTCCCTTTAAAATTTTTTCAACCCTTTTTCCCCTTTTTTTCCCTTAAATTCTTCCGGGCCCCTTTTTTGAAAACCATAAGAGCCCCGGTCTATTGACTTTCATTCATTGCTTAAAATTTTTACCCGTCCATGTTTCTTTTATTTTTTTTGGAAAACTTTCTTATATGATAAAAAATTTTAAAAGTTTCTTCCCCTTTTTGGGGCCACCTTTCGGGATTGTGTATTGCTGTTGCCCGGTGCTTGCGGGGAAATTTTGACCCAAAAACCTTACAAATTTTTCTTTCCCAAATTACTCCCGTTTTCTGCCCTTTTGGGATTGATGGGACCTTGTGGGGCTCACCTTGTTAACCCCGGGGGATTTTTTCCCTTGGATGTCCACCCTCGGTTTTGAAAAAAATGGACTGCTTGTTTTCATTTTCTTCAGCTGTAATGGTACTCCAAAGTTGGGCATTTTTCTTGGCTAAAGGGGACCGCTATGTTTGAGTGGTTGATGCTGTTTCTCTTTTTTTGGAAAATTTTCTTGTTGCCCATTGTAAAACCTAATAACACAGGTTTTTTTTTAGGGTATGTGGGAACAGGTTTTTAAAATTTTGTAGTATAAAGAAGAAAAAGATTGCCCCACCACCAGGGGGAAAAAACAGTAAAAATGAAAAAAACAAAACAAAAATTTGCAAAAATAGGGTTTGGGGTTTAATGGTTGCAAGTCAAATTGATATATGAGATAGCCAAGATGATTATCTATAAAATTATGGTAGTCTCACGTTCTGAAGCTGTAGTGGATGGTGAGAAATGGACCCTGAAAGTTGAAAACATTGTTACCCTTTTGCTTGGCACTGTAATTATGTACTTGGCTTGTGGGCTAGTTAGGAGGTCGTCACTTCTGTTTTATGGGCCCCCCAAACTGCCCCCAAAAAAATGCGTGTTTCAATTTTTGGTTTTAGTGTGACTTTTTCATTCGGGGAAAGTGGCTTGCTTTTACAGAAAAGGTTACAGAAAAAGCCAAATGGTTTTTAGGAGACTTTCCCAAAAGGTGCTTTAAAAAACTTTTTAAATATCCCTTTTCAAAAAACATTCAAATGCTTTAATGGGAGTGGTTGCCTTATTGTCATACCTGCACAAAGATTAAAATTTTGTATATGGGAGCGGTTATCTTAATTTTTTTGTTTTTTTGCTCCTTGCAGACGGACAAGCCCTACTATTTTTTTTAAATTTGAGCTTGCGGGAACTCTCTAGGGTGCTCAAAAAACCTTTTTCCCCCCCCCTTTCAAAATTTTTGGGGCATATACAAAGGCTTATTGGGAAATTTACCAAAAAAAAAACACGAAAAAGCCAAAATTTAATAAAGGGGAAACTCCCACAGGCCCAATTTTATACTAAAAAATTTGCCCCTTTAAAAATCCCTAAAAAAGGGGGTGGGTGTTTATGCTTTTGTTTTTTTAATACATTTTTTAAAAAAAGAACATATGCATGTTTTTCTCACAAATCTGAAAATTGGAGATCGAAAAAAACCTTACCTTTTTTTAGGTCTTTTAGGAACCAAATTTATTTTTTATTTCCCAAAATACCAGAATAGTGAGAGAGAGAATTTTTTAAGGTTTTTTATTATTTTTTGTAAAGTAAAAAGTTTTTTTTAAACTTTTAAATATGCCTGTAAAAAATTTGGGGGAAACACCCAAAATATGATGTTTCTTGTCTTGGAAATGACTTGGGAGGGAATGTCCCCCATCTTTACTGTCGGAAAGGGGGATGGGTTTTGTGTCTAAAGGATAAATTTTCCCCTTTGGGTTTTCCGACATGTGCAAAAAAAACCCCAAAAACAAAAGAAAAGGGAAAAGATGTTTTTGGGGAAATGGTAAGATTGTGCTTTAACCACAGTGAAAAAAGTCCTGAAAAAAAATTTTTTGGAAATAAAAGGGTTTCACTTTTTAAGGAAAAAGGCCTTTACTAAAAAAGAAAATTATAAAGCCTATTAATTTTTAAAAAAATGATACAGGGCCCAAGCCCTACATTTTTGGAGAGTTGTCTTGGGGTTTCAAACGAAATTAAAAAATTTAAAATGTTTGGCCATTACCATCTTTTACATTTGGAGGAAAAAAAGGGGAAAAGTTTGGAAGCAAATTTAACCCACCCCAAACTGGGGAAAAAAGGGGGTTTGGGAAGATTTGGGGGGGTTGTTTTGCTGCAGGAGGGGGGGTTTTTCCTTCAAAAAATAGATAGCTTCATGAGGGGAAAGAAGTTTATGGGGAAATTACTAAAGGGAAAAATTTCAAGACATACCAGGAAAAAAAGTTTGGGGTTTGGAAATGGGTTTTCCCAAATTTGGAAAATTGATCCAAAGCATACTGCCCAAACGGGTTAAAAAGTGGTTAAGTTTTCCCAAGTAAATTTTTTTTGGGGAGTGGCCATCAAAAAGGCCCTGATCTCAAACCCTTTTTAAAAAATTTATGGGAAAAGCTCAAAAAGCAGGGCGCCTAAAAACATGGTAAAATACCCCCGTTCTGTCAAGGGGAAAGGGAAAAAAAAAATTACTTCCAACTTTGTGAGAAGTTTTTGGAAAGGATAAAAAAAAGTTTTTCCCAAATTAACATTAAGTTTAAGGAAAATAGTCCCAAATACTAATAAAATGTATGGAAACTTTTGAATTTGCAAGAAAGTAATAAAATTCCCTTTAAAAAAATTTTCTCCCTAAAAATTATTCTGGCATTTAAAAAATTATAAAAAAATTTTGGTCCCTTTAATCGCCCAAAAAGGGGAAAAGGTTTTTTATTTGTTTTAAAAGGGTGTTTGTGAAAAAAAACATGCTTATGTGTCTTTTTTTTTGTGTTTTTTAAAGTTGGTTTCAACTGTAGATAGCTTCGACGTAATTTTAAAACCCCCTTTGAGAAAAAGCGTTTTTTAAATTTTTTTTTAAAAATTTTAAAATTTGGTTCCCAAATTTTTGTAATGGAACCTAATTTGCAAAGGTGATTTTGTTTGCCTCTATAAAATTTTTTAAAAACCCCCTTTCTTTTAAAATTTCTTCAAAAATTGGGTCACTTGTAAAAAGTTAAACATATTCATAAGTTGCTATTAAACATTACTGCTGAAATAGACCTTTGTGTAAAAGTCTGCAGGTATCCCCAGGTTAAAAGGGATGTCCAGATTTGGAGACCTTATTTAGAGATTTAAAAAATTAGGGGGAAGGTCCTTTTTCAGGATCCTCCCTCTCTTGTGGAAGGTTAAAAGAAATTTTAAAAAAGAAGCTTTCTTTACTTTGAGGGCCTGCTCTGCCCTTTGCATTTAAGACGGGAAGCGGGGGCAAAATTTTAATTTAATTTTTTTTCTGTGGGTTGATGGAGGGGAAAAAAAAGAAAAAAAAACACAGAAAAAAAGGCCCCATACTACGTTTAAAGGCTGGACTGAAAACTGAATCCGTAAAGAGGAAACACTGGCCCTATGAAAATTGGAAAGATAAACGGTGCAGTGTTTGCTGGCAGTTGTCACTAACCACCCTAGGGGAAAAAATTAGACTGCAATTTTAAATTTGATCCCTGTTAACACGTTTTGAAAAAAAAGCCACAGTATATTAAATGGGGGGGAATTGCAAAAATGAAAAAAATTCTGAAAAGACAACCATCAAAACACTTTTATGTTGAGGGGGGTGGTTTGCTTGTATTATGTTTGGGCTTTTAGATTTTGCGTTAAAAATTTGGGGTGCCATTAATAAATTGGTGGGGTTTACACCTTGAAGGTTAAAAGTTTTTGCCATTTCTTTCGATTGGGCGGGTGCCCTGAAACTTTTTTTTGGGTGCCCAGAACAAAAAAAACAGACACAAAAAAATTAAAATTGCCCCCCAAAGTATTTTTGGGGGGGAAAAATTTTTTGGGGTAATTAAGTCCCTTTTTTTTTGTTGTTTTTGGGGGTTTAAAGCCAAAATCACAGCTGATTGCTGATGGTCCTGATGAAGTTTTTTTGGATTGTTTTTAAAAAGAAACTACACAGCATTGGAAGGCCATTGGGGTTTTTTTGTTCTATTTCTTCCCCAAATTTGCTGAAAAAAATTTTTTTTAAGGACAACCCCTTTAAGGCTAACTACAGACTGACTGCATTGTTCTGTGAATCAAATCCTTAAAACAAACCAATTGATGATTATAAATTGGGGCCAAAATGGCCGGGATGTTGGGGGAAAATTTTTTAAACTAGGGACTGGGGGGGGGGGTAACTACAAAGATAGCATGCAAGTTTGTGAAGTTTGAGAGCGGGGAAATTGGGTAAAAAAATCAGGGGGTGGGTGGAGGGGGGGGGTTTTGGTAAAAATTATTTAAAAAAGATGGGGAAAAAAAAGAAAAAAAAACTGAAACATTTAAATTGCATGCTGACCAATGAAAGGAGTTGCCCAAAAAAATTAAATGAAATGAATTACTAAAGCTGAAGAAAAATATAAATTTGGGGGGTAACGGAGACAGGGTTTGGACGGGGAGCAAAGAAACCCGGGGGGCCCGGTAAATTACAGGGTTACAGTCTATTTGAAGGGATGTTAAGACCGGAAGGGGGGGGGGGGTTTGTTTAGGTAAAACCCTGTTAAAGCCAACACGCGGGAAGTTTATGGGGTACGGGTTTAAGGGAAACATGTGAAAAAATTTTAGGGGTTTAAATATACATGGGGTAACAAAAAATTTTTATTTAAAATTTGGGTTTTTGGTTTGGGCCCCCCAAATATAAACGAACCAAGGATGTATCCGGCGATAGGAGGGGTAATCGAATGGGGGTTTTATTTTTTGAGGGGCCCGGTTTTTTC
>JAODAL010048132.1:0-29277 GCA_025379985.1 Phyllomedusa bahiana | reverse complement strand
TTTTGAGAGCACGTCTGGAAACACAAAGGGACATGTCCTGCATACTGTCACAGAATCATGAGCTTATTGCGATTTATGGCCCACAATTGTGCTCTCAGAAGTTTCCACTATGGGCTGGACTTTAGATCCCACTGCTGCTTGTCTTGCACTTCATTGTGTGCTTATTGCTGCTGACAGTTTGTGAGGTGGGTGGGGGGGGGAGGGTGGAGGGGGCGAGTTACTGCTGCAGAGGATCCTCCCCTTTACACTTAAATAATAGTCCCGGATGAGTGGGGAGCCTAGTGCTGATTTCTGCAGCACTTTATATTGCCAGGCTTAGGACTGGGGCTGCGCAGAGAGTAAAGTGTGCTGCCGCCGCTGGAGCCGCTTATGCACGCTGGCTACCTGCTCTTTCTCTCCAGGCAGGCCCGGAGCGCGACTTCCGGTCCCCGTTCAGCGCTTCCGCGAGACCTTCCCGGCGTTCTGCCGGCTCCTAAACGCTCTCCCCGTGCTCCCGTCGTCTTGCGCGGCAGGTGGAGCGCTCAGCAGGTTACCGTGGCCGGTTCAGATATGCGGGTACGTCCCGAGACCACGGAGCTCCGGCCGCGTCCTCACTCCATGATGGCGCCGAAACCGGAAGTCCAGACCCTTTTTGAACTCTGTTAGTGAAGTCACCATACAGGTTCCTCTGGCAGCAAGGTCCACCGTCTCCCTGCTCTTACAGTAAAGAATCCCTTTCTATATTTTACGTCTAGAGGAAAGACAGTTTCTACACAGATGATGCCCCCTTGTTCTGGATACAGTCCTGGGTATAAATAGATCTTCAGCTACAATGATCTCCAATGCTTTAAAATGGAAAGCAAACCCAGAGAGACGTGGAAGAAAACAGAAGACAACCATTCGAATGGATTAAACAATAGATAGAATGGTAAAGGCTCCACCAGTGATCAGCTCAGGGATGATCAAAGACTGTCTCAAGTTACCTGTGAGTCCTGTGACCTTTAGAAGACTCCTGTATGAGGCTCATCTATTAGCAAAAAGTTCCTGCAAAAAACATGTGCAATTGACCAAAGAACACATCAAACGTCCAAAAGAGGAACAAGAAACATTGTGTGGAATGATGACAGTAACATGGTTCTTTTTGGGTCCAAGGGTCGCAGACAGTTCGCCAGATGAACCCCAAACTCTGAATTCAAGCCATAGTACACTCTGAAGACAGTGAAGCATGGTGGTGCAAGCATCATGATATGAGCATGTTTCTCTTACTATGGTGCCTAGCCTATTTACCACATACCAGGGATCATGAACCAGTTTACATATATCAAAATACTTGAAGTGGTCATGTTGCCTTACACTAAGGCCTCGTTCACACGGCTTATTTTGCCGCGGATTGGCGCCGTACTGCGCGCCGGATTTGCGCTTCAGTACGGCACCAATCCGCGGCAGCAATTACGGTAATCCACTGCTCTCATAGAGAACAGTGGAATCCGTCGCTCCTCCCCGCTCGGCGAATCCGCCGCGGGGGGAGAAAGTGACATGCACATTATTTACGGCGCGTACGCGCCGTAGATAATGCATTGTCTATGGGGTCGGCGGGCTGCTGGCCCGCCGCGCTCCGGCCCCGCCCCCGTCCCGCTCCTTATTCACGCCGGATTTGTGAGCTCAATACGGCTCACAAATCCGTCGGGAATAAGCCGTGTGAACACGGCCTAAGGAGGAAATGCCCTTGAAATGGGTGATTCAACAAGACAACGACCCTAAACACACCAGTAAACGAGCAAAATCTTGGTTCCAGTCCAACAAAATTGAGGCTATGGAGCGGCCACCAATCCCTGGACCTTAATCTGATAGAACACCTGTCAGGTGACATCAAAATGGCTGTTTCTGAGGCAAAGCCAACAAATCCAAATGAATTGTGGGATATAGTCAAGGCCTCCTGGGTTGGAATAACAGTTGACAGGAGCCAGAAGTTGGATGACTCTATGCAACATAGATGTGAAGCAGTTCTAAGACACTGTGGTTATACAACTAAATATTAGGTGACTGATTCACAGGAATGCTAAACCCAAAGTGGGAGAGAGAGAGAGAACATATCTTGAGTTTGTAAAGACAAATGCAGACTCTGCTATTTTTGGAACAGACCAATGTTCTTTTTTTATATTTTCTGTGAAGTAGTTAAGAGTTATATACTTTCCTAAACATCTTTTGATTTAGAAAACAGTTTACAATGTTCCCAATTCAAGTAAATAAAATCTTTTTTCAAGAGTTTGTGCTTAGCTCATGTTTATGAACACAATGCTTTTATTTTGAACACAACTGTATCCCTAAGGGGAAGGTGAGCAGCTACAGTTCACCTGGTTATGTGGCTTTTTTTTTACACCAGAATGTATTAACCCTGAGTGTGATAATTTTGCCTATAATATCTCACTACACCTTGTGGCGGAGCTAGGAAAGAATGCAAAGGATTTTGTCGACATTTCTGAAGGCGCCTACCAGATTTTCTTGCTTCTTGAATTAGGGAATGTGTACACGGCTGATTTATACTCTTATTTTTAGGCACCAAAATCGGCGTCAAATACTCGTCTGAAAATGCCATCTATATTGAAGTTTTCAGATGATTTTTTTTTTGTTCTGAAACCCCCCCAAAATATTTTTCTTTGGTGGTGTTTTCACGTGAATCCATGTCAAAAGCGCATGTGTGAGGTATTTTGAAGTTTTCTATTGTTTCCTATGGGCATTTCAGTAGCTGAAAACATCTCAGTTATTGACATGTCATTGATGGATTGAGTTAGTGTATTAGGACAACTGAGTTATGGACGGTAATTGCAGAGCAATTGAGTGGCTGTAAGGGTTAGAAGGACAGTGAGAGCAGGATCTGTTAAATGGCTTAGGCAGAGGGGAAGGAAGTGTATACTCAGTGGAGGATGCTGCTACATAGGCATGAGACAGGGGCAGGTCTTCTGCAGGAGAGAGGAGGTGGCCGGGCCTTCAGCTACTCTGGGAAGACCTTTTCTGGTGTTGGTGAGCGGACTCTCCTGGTGGGGCTTGTGTCTTCTGTTGTGCCTATCCAAACCCTAGGTTGTATGCCCCTGGCCAGTATCCCCCACTATCGCATACATTGATACATAGCCATAGAGTAAGGGTTGCAATCCTATGATCAGAAAAGATCATCTATAGCCTCACCTGTAGTGTACAAACAGATGCGATAACTGGGTTATTACCAGCGATATTTCCCAGGATGTTCTGGCCACATTTTTCACAGGAAAGTATCTGTTTTTATCCAGGCATGCTAAATGGGAAACCAGGCATACGCACGCATGCACGCGTGCGCACACACGCGCACACACACCAAGATATGTGTCCAGTACAAGCTCCAACAGGTTCTCGTAATGTAAACCTGAATATTTCCATTCCCTGACAGCAAGATGAGATCTGAATGGAAATATCTATCTTAGCATGTTATAAAATAAAGCTTCTTACCCATTACAAACTTGGATAGTAACTGCTGGAGCCTGCTTCTGATGTTGTAAAACCTCTATATGTGGCCGATCTTTGTCTTTTGTAAATGCATTAGGCTTGTTTGTTACAGACATTAATGCGGTTTTCCAGTGAACTGAGGAAAATACAAATTTTGCATGGCTTGAGTCCTCATTTCTATCCCTCTGGTGTTTTTTGTGGTCATTTGTGTTCCCCTGTGCTGGATGTAGCCTTCATTCTCTGCAACTTATTCACAAGCAACACTCTTGCGTCTATTTTTTCTACTTGATTTGTCTATAAACCCAGAGCACGGTAAAGATTTTTGAGTGTAGAATGTGGCTCCATGTTCATGAGGTCGTGTTGAGCCACAGTAAATTTTCATAGAGAAGGAAACTCGTCCTCTTTTCATTTTTGGTTGTAATTTTTCTTCCCCCGACTTCCAATACTTTAATTTTCCGTTGATCTAGCTGTGTGACGGCTCATTTTTTATGGGTATTGTTTTAATGGTATAATGCAATTTACTATACAACTTACTGAGAAAACCTCCAAATATATTTGAGATAAAGACTAAACTTGTATATTTCTATGATGTACTATTTAAAAAAATAAAAAAATTAAAAATGAAAAATGTGTTTTGCAATTCCATTCTGGCACCTAAACCTTTTGGGGTGCGGGGGGGGGGGGGGGGGAGTAAAGGAACCTGTTCTTCACACACTGCTTAACTTGTATAGCCTTGAAGAAAGAGCGGACATAACAGAAATCTTAAATAAGGGGTCTGCAACGTCTGCTCTCCAGCTGTTGGGAAGCTACAACTCCCATCATGCATTTATATAATCTGTATCAGTGGGCATGATAGGAGATGTAGTTTCCCAACAGCTGGAGAGCCGACGTTGCAGACCCTTGCCTTAAAGTATATTAATTGCTGAAATCGGGTTCAGGAGGGAAGCGTTTACCTCTCTGATTCAAACAGTTTCTCAATTACTAATGTTTACCTTGTCCAAACTCCATAGAGGTATGGGAGAAAATCCATGCGACACATTGATGCATTGGTTTCATCACCCTCTTGTGGAACTTTACCAGGTTGCAGGGAAGTCTAATGTGTTATAGTGACCTCTAGCGATAGTTTTAGGGATTTGGGTTTTAACCCCTTAAGGACCTTGCATTTTTTTTTGGGTTGACACGTTTTTTTTCCTCCTAGACTTCCAAGAGCCATACATTTTTTTCATTTTTCCACCCAACTAGACATATGAGGGCTTTTATTTTGCGAGACAAGATGTACTTTCTAATGGTGTCATTCTTATTACCATAGAATATACTGGGAAACCGCCAAAAATTCTAAGTGGGGCAAAATGTGAAAAAAAAAAAATACTTGCGCCGTGTTTGCAGGGATTTTTTTTAGGGCATAAATGATGTATTATCTGTATTCTACAGGTTGATACGAATCTGGCAAACATGTACGGTTTTTGTTATGTTTTGGTACCGTAAAAAAATTCCAAACATTTTTGAATTTTTTACATTTGCGGCGCCCTTTCCTGCGACCAGTAACTTTTTTGTACTATCACCTACAGACTTGAGTATTTTGTTATTTTTTGGTACGTAAAAATTCAACATTTTGAATTTTTTACATTTGCGCCCTTTCCTGCGACCAGTAACTTTTTTGTACTATCACCTACAGACTTGAGTGAGACAGCATTTTTTTTCGGGCTGAAGGGCACTTTTTATTACTAGCAGTTTGGAATACATGGGACTTACTTGATCAATGACCATAAAACCGCAATTTTGGCGTCTGGAATTTTTTTTCTTCTACGGTGTTCAGCGTACGGGATAAATTATGTTCTGTTTTAATCAGACTTTTTCAGACGTGCCGATGCCAAATAGGTGTATCTTTTTTGTGATTTTATTTTTTTTATTTGTAAAGTGGCAAAAGGTGGGTGATTTGAACTTTTTAATTTTTTATTTTTTTTTACACATTAAAAATTATTATTTTTTAGACTTTGAGTCCCCCTAGGGTGCTTCGCCACTAGGGGGTGCGATAGTTTGTACAACCTAATGCATTGTATAGACAATGCTTTAGGGTTTACCAATATGGCGGTTTCTCCACTTCATGCATGGGGCAGGAAGTAGTAAAACTGAAAACATGGAAGCCTTCACAAGGCTTCCAGCTGCCATGTTTGCCGATTGGAGCCCTGCGATTTCGCAGCGCGATCCTGCTACAAAGCCCTGTAGCAAACCTGGGACATACTCCTACATCCAGGGTTATTAAGGGGTTAAAGGAGTTGTCTCACTGCAAAGATCATAGTTTAAAATGAGGGGACCAAAAATCTAAGCATGTACGTCTTTGGTTACCATTAACAAAGTGCTATGGTTTAAGAATATGGGCTGCTTTACTTGTGCTTAGCAACGGAGTTTGATCGGCTTATGCCCAGCTAAAGCATTACTGACTGAGGACTGCATTCTGTCCCACCCAGGTCACGGACGGTAACACGCAGGCTAGGGAGATGCAGTGAACAGGTCGTGTATGCCCAGCTAAAGCATTACTGACTGAGGACTGCATTCTGTCCCACCCAGGTCGCGGACGGTAACACGCAGGCTAGGGAGATGCAGTGAACAGGTCGTGTATGGGAACGCGCAGGGGTGAGTATGTACAAGCAGTAGCATGCACGAACGAGAGAGAGAGAGATTTTCACTGACTGCAATCAGTCAGTGAAGCAGTAACTGAGACTGTGAAGTGTGCTGGACAGGTTTTCGTTCACTGACTGCGATAAGATGTGCTGCAGCAGAGAGAGCGATCATGTGCAGACTCACGTGAAACCATTTTGCGACACAGATCTGCAGTCCCATGTAAACACAAACAGATAAAGCGTATAGTTTTGTTCTGCAGATCTGTAGAGGTCAGAGGTGTAATAATCTGCAGGATTATTACACCTCACTGTGTGAGAGACAGAGTAAAAAAAATAACCCATCTTTCCCAAAGTCCTGAATGTCAAGTGCCCATTTTAGTAACAAAGTATGTAGAGAGAGCTAGAAAGTTAGATATACACTATTGAGTTACACATAGCTTTTCACTTCGAATCATTACAATGACCGCTGAGAACCTCTCCCGTCCCCCAGCTCACACAGAATGAATCATCACGTGTACACTTTGGGGGCGTGTCTGCAGAAGGTAAAGATACTCCCTGATGGGAGGAGAAGCACACCCTTCTATTTCACAAGCTCTGCTTGGCAACCAAAAGAAAAGGAGGCCAAATGCTGTAACGAGAAAACCCTTTTAATTCTGTTTTCAATGTTTTTATTTCACAATCACTACATGTGGGGAAATATCTTATTACAGTCATAAATGTAGACAGCATCAAGCTAGACCAACAGAAACAAGCCACACTAAATGCATAATAGTGCAAACACAGCACAATATCAGCAGCCAAAAAACAGTCAAAGGGAACATAGGAATGTTTTCAAAACTTTTTCTCTACTTTAGGATAATGAAAAAAGGGAATCTAAAGCCCCCAAGTGAGGAAAAATTCAAGTAGGTTCCCGTCTGGGGGTCCCTTGCACAGTAGATCAATTCAGTTTTATCAAAAATGTCCAAAGAACCTAAAACTTTCATTACCTAAAAACAGAATGCTTTTTTAACCCCTTCCCCGCCGGACCATTTTTGGCCCTCTGACAGAGCCCATTTTTAAAATCTGTCATTTTCACTTATGTAAAAAACTTTTTGACACTTAACTACCAAAGTGATTAGAATTGTTTTCTCGTACACAATATTAAAAGAATAAAAATTTGGTCCAAAAAAAGCTGTATTTTTAAAAAAAACAAAAAATCGTGAAAAATTTGAAAAATTTCCCAATTTTTAAAAACTTAAAAAATTTCGCATGTAAGACAGTTTTTTATTCCACTCAAATAGTTTATAACTAGCATCTACCTATGCGCGTAGTTTTGCCTAATTTTTTTAAATCTTTTTTTTTTTTACGAAAAGGGGGCTTAGAATTTTAAAAAATTTTTTCAAATTTTAAACAAAAATTTGCAAACACTTTTTTTAGGGACCACCAAAACTAACGTGACTTTAAATTGACCTTAGTTAATACCCCCATAAAGCCTAAATCTAAGAAACACACCCCTTAAAGTATTCAAAACCGCATTTAAGAATTTATTAACCCATTAGGTTTTTCACAGTATAAAGCAAAGGGGAAGGGAATTTAAAAAATTTTATTTTTTTTTGCAGATTTTCAATTTTTAAAGCTTTATTCAAAAGAAAACGGAAATGTGATCAGGAAATGCAATTTAATTTTGTTTCCCCCCCAAGATTCTCCCGTTTTCAGAGATACCCTTTGGCCCTAGGCATTTTTTGGGGCCAAGCACAACCCCAGAATAGGGGGAACCACGGGACTCTGGGGGCTCATTTTCATTACGATTTAAATTTGGGGGGGCCATATCATTTTTCGACACCCAAATGCAAAAAATTAATAAACTCCCCAAAAATCCCCCAAATTTGGGAAAACTACACCCCTAAGGAATAACCCAGGGGTATACATATCGACCCCACATTTTGGTCACAAAAAATTTTAGCGAGCGGAAAATTTAAAAAAACATTTTTTTTCCAAAATCGCAATTTTTAGCTGAAAATTTTAAATTTTTTACAAGGCACCTGGAAAAAAACACCCAAACCTTGTACGCAATTTCTTCCAATTTTGGCAATACCCTACATTGGTGTAAAAGCGTTTTGGGGCCCTGGCAGGCTAAAAAAAAGGGGGAGGGGATTTTTATAATTGGATTTTTTTGGAAGCAATTTTGGGGGGCCCCGCCATTTTCAAAAACCCCCAAAAAAACTGAACAGGGGAAACCTTCCAGAAGTCCCCCATTTTTTGGGTTCAAAACGCTCATAGACTCATCTAGGGGTTAAATTTTACATTTTGGGTGCACAAGGGGTTCCCAATTGTTTTTTTTTCATTGGCTATGAAAAAGAGGGGGAAAACGCAGTTTCCGCCCTTGTTTTTTTGGCTTCAATTTTAAGCTTTTACCGTCAGTATCAATTTACAGGGAAACTTTACTATGGGGGTCGTTTTCAATTTTCAAACAAGAAATTTAATAGTTTTTTTATTTTTTTACTTTTACACAATAAAATAGGTATATAAAAAAATTGCGTTTTTTTGTTTTCCGTTCTGATACCATAACGTTTTTATTTCTTAAAAAAGAGCGATATGGCTGTTTTTTGGGATAGTTGACGTTTTATTAACCCTTATGGGGGGCATAGCCGCTTTACACTTTTTATTAAGGTTTTTTTTTTTTGGGGGCATTTTTAAAAAATCGCATTCCGGGAGTTTTTTTATTTTTTATTTTTAACAGCGGGCACCGGCAGTATAGCTACACTAGTATTACTCACAGGTCCCATACGATTACAAACGAACCCCAAATTTTTATTTTTTTTTATGTTTTAAATGCTTTTAAAACAAAAAAACACTTTTATTCAAAAGGGAAAAAAACGTTTTTGCAGCCAACGAGGCCCTAACTTTTTTTATTTTTTTGTGTACGAGCTGTGTAGGGGGTTTTTTTTGCGGGAAGTTGATGTTTTTAATTGGGACATTTTTTGGGGGAACCCCACTTTTGACATTTTAAATACGTTTTATTGGGGGGCAGGGGAAGAAAATACTGCAATCCTATATGTTTTTTATTTTTATTTTCACAGCACTCACCGGCAGTATCCATGACCCGTTAGCTTTACTCTCAGGGCGATACGATTACCGAAACCCAAATATTTTTTTAATTTGGGAAACACTTTTAAAAAAAAAAATAGTGTTTTTTATTGTGTTAAAATAATATTTATCTCGCGCTTTTGAGACCCTAACGTTTTTATTTTTCCCTATACAAACGTTTAAGAAAAATTTTTTTTTGGGGATGAAATACTTTAATTGTACAATTTGGGTTTATAATTTTTTATCCTTTTTAAATTTCCCTTTAATTGGCAGGATGCACAAAAATCGCAATTCGTACTTTTTTTTTTTTGTTTTTTATTGGCGTTTACCCCAAAGGGTTAATTAACGTACGATTTATAGGGGGGATCTTACCACGCGGCAATACCAAATATGGGGACTTTATTTATTTTTGATCTTTTTTGGGCGATTGGGGTTTTTAAAGGGGGAAAAGGGGAGTGAGTGTTTTTTAATTTTTTTTTTTTTGTTTTTGTTTTTCTTTTTTTTTCTCTTTTTTTTTTTATTTTTTTTACAATTTTTTAAATTTTTTCCCCTGAGGGTTTGTAACCAAACCCCACTGGGGGAAAAACAATCATTTGATTCGTTTTAAAACGACTGTGCCAAAACGTTACTGCTGTCATAGGTCCCATGGCAAAAGTGACACCCGCCCACAATGCTTGGGGGCATGTACGTCACCAACTACCCGGATCATTCAGACACATCCGGGGTCTTAGGAAACGGGCGACGCATCTGTGCCGCTTTCCTCCCGATCGTACAAGGGGGCCACCCTCCTGCCTCGGCACATTATCCGGCCATGACAGGGTGCGGTAAAGCGTTTTTCCCCCCCCGGCCGGAGCCACCCGGGCCGGGGGGGTTTGGGGGATGAACCACGGAATTTACCGCTGGTTTCCCTGTCCCCATCGCGCGCGGGGCCCCCCAAGCCCCCGCGAATCGCCCGGCGAGCATACGCCTTTTCGGGAAATCACTTCCCCCAGGCGATCATACCCCAATGTCGGAAGGGGTTAAAATCTTCCTATATTCCCTTTGACTGTTTTTTGGCAGTTTTAGAGTGCTCCTGATGGTGTGCTGTGTTTGCATTACTATGCTCCCACGCCAGCCTGCACCTACACTCATTTCTGTAAAACTGTTTTGGATGTGCTGTGATAGATTTGCCTGTTAGAGGTTTTTCTCTCTTTTATGCCACCGTTTGGTTGGCTTTTCTTTACACCGATGTATAGCATGAAATATAAAGACGCACACCATCTACAAATCCGGAGCATGTAGTGACCCCATCTAGATGTTACCCCCTTTGTAGAAACGTTTCCAAACTGTCTAGTGAGGCACAAAAATTGTCTAAAACACATAATAAATCTGACACATGCCATGTACAATAATGTTTTTTCAGGATTTGCTTAATCTTCCCTAGTCTATCTAGGAACAAAACAGAGTAGAAATTACTTGATACTTAACTTTTGAGAAGAGATATTTGGGATATACAGGAAACGAGAAAGCCCATTTTAGGATGTGGCCCCAGCCTACTGCATTTGAATCACTAGTACAAACTACGTACCTGAAAAAGATCTTGATTCTTCTATATATAGACCACATCCCACCCCTGTATACAGCAACCCCAAAAAATGGAGTTTAAAAAACGGTAAGAGAACAAACTTCTTTTTTATTCTAAACAACCTTTATTTTTTAATCTTCATTGCTGTTGTATTGGGATAATGGACAACATGATTTGCAATTTTCTTCAGTGCACTATCTGCCATATGTATGCACTACTGGATCAGGAGGTTCAGGGTGAATACCGCTGTGACAGATGTGAGCATGTGGCTAATCTAGAAGCTCGCATTAGAGATCTGGAGGAGCAGAATGCAACACTGAGGGCGATTAACAATTATGAGAGGAGTTTGCTAAATGTGGGTTAAATGTTGAGGGTAGAGTAATAGATCCGCAGGACAAACTGGGTTAATGAAGTAAGGGGGACTTTTAGGGATACCAGAAAAAGGATGCCGAGTTGGGTGATAATGCTGGGGCATTAGTCTCAGAAATGGCAGCCCTAGTGGACACTGCTCTTCCTCGCAGCCGGCGGGATGGGAATGCGGGTAGGAAAAGAGAGTTAGTAGTTATAGGGGATTCTATAATCAGGATGACAAATAGAATAATTCGTCGCCAGGACCGCCTCAACCGAATGATGATAACCCAGCTGTTGTGGTCCATGTTGGGACCAATGACAGAATACATGGTAGGTGGAGATGAACCCTAAAGAATAATTTTATAGAACGAGACTCCAAGCTAAAGGGAAGGACCTCCAAGATTGTGTTCTCCGGAATACTGCCGGTGCCATGCGCTACACAGGAAAGACAGCGGGAGCTCAGGGAGTTAAATGCATGGCTGAAGACTTGGTGTAGGATGGGTTTAGGGCTGATTTTTCGTTGGGGAACAATCTATTTTCTACAGATAAATTGCACCTGAATGGAAGGGGTCTCCTGGGCTGGGGGAGAGAATTCTAGAAGGGGTGGGGGTATATTTAAGCTAGGGATGAGGAGGGAGGACAATCTAGAAATTTCCTATCTGCCCATCCATCCGAGCCATTTGTGACAACAGGTCCTGATGTTGGGTAAAGGGCTCTGGTTCAAACAGATCCTCTATAGGTTTGAAGTCAGGGCAGTGTGCAGGACATAACAGTTCTTCTACACCAAACTAATGACACTAAGGCCCCGTTCACACGGCTTATTTGCCGACGGATTGGCACCGTATTCCGCGGCGGATTTGCGCTTCAATACGGCGCTAATCCGTCGGAGTCATTACGGTAATCCACTGCTCTCATAGAGAACAGTGGAATCCGTCGCTCCTCCCCGCTCGGCAAATCCGCCGCGGGGGGTAGAAAGTGACATGCACATTATTTACGGCGCGGACGCGCCGTAAACAATGCATTGTCTATGGGGCCGGGAGCGGCGCCCCCGCCGCGCTCCGGCCCCGCCCCCGTCCCGCCCCGTATTCACGGCGGATTTGTGCGCTCAATACGGCGCACAAATCCGCCGTGAATAAGCCGTGTGAACACGGCCTAAGGGGGACATGTATGAAAACTGTCTAGGTCTAAGACTGTTTTTGTTGCCCATAGCATCAGGACCTGTTGTCACAAATGGCTCGGATGGATGGGCACACACTCCCACAGAAGCACTATATTCATAAGACTCAACTCCACACTAACCCCTTAAGCCCCAGGCCTGAAAAGGCCTTAAATGTGTTGTCTCACTACAAGGATTGCTTTTTATGTTAAAGATCTTGCAAAAACAAGTCACTTTGCAATATTTGTCCATTAACAGTGTGCTACCTATTTCTAGATATCCCCTCTTTTATGGGCTGCATCAGCTCCTCAGGTCGCTATAGCTACAGACCTGTTTGATCTCTCATGATAGGCTACCAGCACTGGTTGCCATAGCTACAGACCAGGCTTCTACTGCAGCCTAGTAGAAGCTAGTAAACAGGCCCCTGAATTCAAAATGAAACCTGGGGCCCACCTCACTGTACATGAAAATATTACCGGCCTCTCGGACATAAATGCGCCCATTTGACCACATAATACAGTGTGCAAAAAAGAACTGTATTGTGAAGTACAATAGCAAGAGAGTCACATATCTGTCTGTCTCACATCTGTCAGTCTAGCATATCATAGACAGGGCTAAGTAGCTCCATCCATATCCCCCACCGGCCCATAGACAATATCCCCCTCCACGTTTCCCTTGGTCATGCACCTCACCACCTTCTAAAATAAACACCAGCAAGAAAGTAAAAGTGTAACGCCTATCACAGGGTCAGGTGTTCCCTTCCCTTAATTTTACAATCAGGAACACATCTACGCTGCCACTAAACTAACGCCAATATAACCTACAACACCGCCATATAGAGACCACATAGAGGTCAGACACCAGCTCAGGTATAACCTACAACACCGCCATATAGAGACCACATAGAGGTCAGACACCAGCTCAGGTCACATCACATTACAGTGAATACAGCACTGATCCAATATAGAAGCAAAATAACCCCTGAAATCAGGGACTCACCGGAGATGTCATATCTGATGAGTCGTTCTCTTCTCTCATGAGTCGTTCTTATTCCCTTTTCTTCTGCATCCGTTCCAGACCGCCATGATGACTTGTCCCGGCCACAACTCATCCCTGCAGAAATTACACACAAATATCTTAGAATCCTCAATTTTCCAGCATCTCTTTACCTATTCCCACCTCTGTACAAACTTCCCAGGGGTGGGAGAGCGGGTACAAGCCAAAACTTAGAGGCCTAGTATCCTACGGGGTTGGAGGATGGGGAGAGGACTAACCTCCTGGAGATAATGCTACAACTATGGACTGCTCCCCTCACAATTATATTACCAGGTAGGTAGACAAGACCCTATGTAGGCAAATGTGCAAGACCCCAGGTAACTAGACAGGCCCTATTTAGGTAGGTAGACCACCGCTGGATAAGTTGGTAGGCCAGCCCCAGGTAGGTTTGTGGGTACCTAGCCACGGGTGGATAGGTAGGTAAATAGCCCCCAGTTAGATATGCAGGCCCTAGTTAGGCAAGTTGGTGGACCCCAGTTAGGTAGGTAGGTAGGTAGGTGTTAGTGAGTCCCAGTTAGTTAGGCTGCAGGTAGGTGGTTGCCCCCAGTTAGGTAAGCTGTAGGTAGTTAGGACCCACTTTATATATGCTGCAAGCAGTTAGGGACTCCCTTTAGGTAGTATATAGGCAGTTAGGGTCCCCCTGTAGGTAATATACAGGCAGTTAGGGGCCCCTTCAGCTAGTGTGCAGGACGTCAGGGCCCCCTTTAGCTAGTGTGCAGGACGTCAGGGCCCCCTTTAGGCTGTCAGGGCCCCCCTGTAGGTAGCCAGGGCCCCTTTTAGATAGTCAGAGCCCCCCTGCAGGTAGCCAGAGCCCCCCTGCAGGTAACCAGGGCCCCCTTTTAGGCTTTCAGGGCCCCCCTGTAGGTAGCCAGGGCCCCCCTATAGGTAGTCAGGACCCTCTTGGGTAGTCAGGGACCCCATTAGGTAGTTAATAGAAAACAAAAACATCCACTTACCTTTCTCCCGCTCCTGCTGCTCCTGGACGCTCCCGTCGGCCTCTACTGCAGCCCAGCATAGGCGTCATGTGACGTCACCGCGCGCCTACGTCAGCAGTAGGGGCTGGCGCATGGCAGGCTAAAGGCCTAACACCTTCAGCCTGCCAGGGAGATCAGCGGAGCGCAGCGCTAGTGGCGCTGTGCTCCGCTGACACCGCGCAGCCCTGGGAGTTGGGAAAATTAGTCCCCGACTCCCAGGCCGGTCTCTGAGCTCTCGAGATGTAAGTCCCGGGCGTTCAGTGACCGGATGCGGCGGGCAGGCCCCAGGGAGCGGCGGCACTGCATCCGGGGCCCACCGGGGGATTCACCGATGCCCCAGTGGCCCAGTCCGAGCCTGTACCTAGACCATTTTCATACATGAGGCCCCATGACTTTATGGATCTTCTCTGGACATATAGGGCCCCCGTCACTGGACATATAGGGCCCCCATATCATTATCCTTACTCCACCACATTTTACAGATGGCAGTATGCATTCTGGTCGGAACATGTCTCCAGGCGTTCGCTAAACCAAGATTCATCCATCAGTTGCCAAACAGTGGTTCAACACTTCAGAGAATATGTCCTCTGCTCCAGTGGCAGTGAGCTTTCCAGCACTCCAGCTGACGCTTGGCATTGTGCGTGTCAGTCGTTGTATGTAACTGCTTGACCATGGAAACGTATTTCATGGCCCTCTTGATGCAGTTTACTTTTCTGCAATTTGTAACTCTATAGTGAATGATGTAATCGAGCAGACTGCAATAAAGCACAACATTACCAGACCGCCCTTTTACCAGGCAGTACCTACAAGGCCTATGGGGTTTACATAGGCCACGGCCCTTTGCAGACCACAAGTAATGCTTCATATTCTGTACAGGCCTACACCCAAGGCCGCGTGCTTCAACATTTGATGGCCATTATGTGTGGCCCATTGTTACTTCTAGACACTTCTACTTCCCAATATTATAGTTTTCAGGTGACTGAAGCACATCTAACTTATCAGAAATTGCACAAACTAAGTACAACTTGTTCCGCTGGAAACAAGCCCTAGTATGGATATGTTGACAGAAATATAAAGCTGTCATGGCTCTTGGATGGCAAGGAAGAAAAAAAAACTGAACTGAAAAACATCTGGAGCCTAAGGGGTTAAAGTGACTGAGCTCTACAGCCCCTGCTCCCAATGTTTGTGGATGGAGATCGCATGGCTGTGTGCTTGATTTCGAGAAAATCTATTTGGCTTTCCACAGTCTCCACGTGGGAGTCACACATGAGCTTTTCACCCCCGGCCATCCCATACATGCAGTTTCTTTAACAGAGAGCAGTGTTGTTTTTTTAGCCGAAAAGATTTGTTTAAATGCAAATCGCCCTCCAGCTCCGCACTAGATGGACGGCTAATAACGGCACATGACTGCCAGCAGCCTGGATGCAAATGCTGTGTCGTAATGGGTAAGAGAAGCAGCAGCAGCTCCAGGTATTTGCTTAAGGAGCTTTAATTACACAATTTGCATGATGACATTTTAAGATCTTTCACTCTTCGAGCTGTAGTTGCTTTAATGCACTGGGTTTCATTCATGAAGTCAGACTATCTGTAGTGCCTCTAGCCACCAATAGAAGCTCCACTCCACCAGTTTTCATACATGAGACCCATTACTTTAAGCATCTGGTGGCGGGTCAGATCCTGAGCACCAGCGATATTTGCATCAACACTTATATTTGCCCGTCTACATGGCAATGACTTATAGTCAGTTTTTACGATGATTTCGGATTTGGAATCAGTCTGAAAAGCGACTGTAAACCATCCTTATAGATCTCAATAGAAATTCCGACCTCTTGTCTACACGGCACAGACTTTCTGAGGTCTGATTTCACAGCCGACAGCTTTGCAAAAAACTTGGAACGTGCAGAGTCTTCTCTTGGATTTCCGACGAAAAATGTACTGTTCAATGTCAATGGGCTGGCTGAATCCAAAATCCGACCACAAAATCCACCCAAAGAAACGTGAAAAAAGAAAATCCATTGTAAAATACCGTCGGATTCTGTCATAGAATCCGACGGGTATTTCACAATTACCATGTGAACGTACCCTTTAGGTTTTCAGTTTTGCCATTGCGGCTTTTACGTAGAAAAAAGTGTTCCAGCCCCTTTTAAACCAATATATGCAGCCACTTGTGTACTACACAAATCCCCCATTGTTTGCTTTTCTGCCCTCTTTTGACAAATCCAATTGCCAAGACTAGAAGGTTTTATGAAAGGTTCTGAGGTTATAAATCAGGGTTTGATTTCTTCCATAAACAGCGCCACTATTATCCAAAGGCAGGAAAAGACAACTTACAGGTAAAGCCCTTCTTCAAGTTTTTCTTCATATAGAGGGACTGTAAGGGTTCGGTGGATTCGCTGGACCACCGCAAGCGATGATAGTTAAGCCACGCCGGGGAGCGGAGTCTAAGTAGCCCCCGGTATTCACCAGAGCCCGCCGCAAAGCGGGATGGACTTGCTGCGGCATGAGGCTACCAGGTCGCTACCCCTGACGTGACTTGCTTGCGTTGGCAGCCGGAGTAATGCGTGGTATAGAATCGTAATCCAGAGACGTAGTCGGGGACAGGCAGGAGGTCAGGGCATGCGGCAGAGGTTCGTGGTCAGAGACAGGCAGACGGTCAGGGCAGGCAGCAAACAGGCAAGGTCAGGAAACGTAGTGGAACGGACTAGTACAGGGGTAATCAAACGGGCCTCCAATACTCTCTAGACACTCTAACGCACACCAACAATCTGGCAGAGAGTGCAGGAGGCGTGTACAATATATAGGACCAGCAGCCGGCAATTAGCAAATTACCGGTGCACTGGCCCTTTAAATCCAGACCAGCCTTCGGGCGTGCGCCCTAAGCAGCGGGGAAGCGCGCGGCGGCCGGGACAGGCAGAAGCAGGAAGCACAGGAGCGTGGACTGGTAAGTAAGCTGGCGCAGAAGCACGGGCAGCAGGGGGATGGTCGCGGGCGGCCGCGGCGGGCAACGGCATCCGCGCCAGCCCCCATGACAGTACCCCCCCTTTAGGTCTCCCCCTCTTTTTACGGAATTTGGAGAGGAGGTCAGGCGAGAGGTTGGCCTCAGGTTCCCACGAACGCTCCTCCGGCCCAAACCCCTTCCAGTCAATAAGAAAAACCGCTTCCCCCTCACTTTTTTTTCACCCTCACCCCCTCCTTGACCTCAAGATTTTAATAGCCTTTGGCCCCACAAAAAGGGCAGACAGAGCCAGGGGAGAAGGGGTTCCACACAGGCTTGAGGAAGAAAAATGGAAAGCGTTCGAATACGCAAGTAGGGGGCCCAAGCGGAGCTTGGGGATACCGGTTCAGTTGCCGGCACAACAAAAAGCCCAATACTTGGGGCCTAATTTTATAACTGCGCCCCTTTAAAATGAATATATTTAGCGGATAACCAAACCAAATCACCCGGTTTAAAAATAGAGGGGGAAGGCCTACGGTTCCTTTGGGCCGGACATTGGTGCGAGCGGAGGCCCAAAGGGGCCTTTTTCCTTTGTGACTTTGCCAAGTGTTTTAAAATTCCCGTACTTGGGAAACCCCGCGGGGAGTGACACGAGGTAGCCAAGGGAGAGGGGGGCGGGGATGAACCGCACAAATACCAAAAAAAAGGGGAGAGGCTCCGAAAGACTCCGAGTCGGGGAAAATTAAATCAAAAATTCTCCCCCGGAGGGGGTCAGACCCAGTTACCGACGGGCGGTACAAAATAAACGTAAAAATAGGTTCCTAAAACGGGTTTTGGACCCCTCAAACCTTTGCCCTTTGGGTTTTTTGAGGGGGGTAGACGAAACCCTAGCTGAACCTAAAACTGAGCACACGACCCGCCAGAATTTTGACACAAACGGGAAACCCCCCTATCCAAAAGGTTTAAGGGAAATGGGAGCCCGTTACCCGAAAAATGGGGTGGAAAAAGTGCTGGACCAAACGGGGGGCAAGGGAAACCCCAGGCAGAGGAACAAACTGACCAAACTTAGAAAATCTATCATCACCCCCCCGATGCCCCGTTTTTCCCCAGAGGAGGCTGGGAGGCCCGTAACAAAGTCCATGGAAATTTTGGGGACCAATGTTTTTTCAGGCACCGGGAGAGGCTGAAGCAGACCCCGGGTTTTAAAAAGGGAGGATCCTTTTTTTTACGGGCCCCAAAAGGTAAAGCCGGGAAAAAGTCTCTCACTCTTGAGCGAGGGTGGCCAAAAATTTAGTAGCGAGAGATTTTTTTCGGGGGACCTGTGGATTCCGGGATGAACCACAGTTCGGAGGAATGTCCCACTTCGGGATTCGGGGGCCGCAGGGCAGGGCAAACTTTAGGCCCTTCCCAAGGGGATAAAAGTTGAAGATCCAGGGGGGCCCCCGGACAGATTTTCCAAAAGGATTATGGCGGGCAGAGGGGGGCCCCTAGGCCAAGTATCCGGGGGATCTGGAGAGGGCGTCTGCCCCAAAACTTCTTCTCACGGGCCCAAAAATTAAGGGAGAAAATCAAAGGGGGCCGAAAAAAGGCGCCCACTGGCTTTGTCGAGGATTCAGTCGCTGACAGACGGGAGATAAAAAAGGGTTTTTTGTGTTTTTGGTGAAAGTTTCTCGATGGGATAGGGGGCCCCCCCCAGCAATGCCGCCATTCTTCAAGGGCAAATTTTTTTGGCCAGTATTTTCGTGATCACCGTCGTAAAAATTCCGTTCGGCGGGGTGAAGGTTTAAGAAGAAGCCGCAGGTACGTATTTTCCCTGGGGGAAATTTTTTCTGTAGAAGGACACGTCTGCTCCAAACTGAGGAGGCATCCACTTCAAGGACAAACGGCGCTGGGGGCCCGGGGGCGAGACAGAACTGGAGCAAGAAAAAAAGCGGATTTAAAAAATTTAAACCCAAAAGCTTTTTGGGTTTTTCTGGGCCAGGATTCAGGTTGCCTTTTTTCTTCGGGGGGCCCCACCAGGGGGGCCAGACGTGGAGAAGTGGGGGGACGAACCCCTGAATAATTTTGCAAAGCCCAGGAATCGTTGGATAGAGCGAAGCCCCCACTGGCGGGGCCACTGAAACTGCAGACAATTTAAATAGGGGAATTCCATCGGAGACCCCGGATCCAAAGACTTTATACCCCCGGGGAAGGACAACCAGGTCCCGTTCAAAAACCCTTTTCCTCCAATTTGGGGCAATAACTGGGGGGTCACGGAGACGTTTGAGAAACCAGGCGAACTTTGGCGATGAGTTTTCCAGGTCAGAGAAAGATCAAAAATGTTATCGGGGAAGACACCCCTAACGAAACACCAACAATATGGGGGAGAATTTGGCAGGGGCGAAAAACCAATATTGGGCCCCGGGGCCGGGAAATTTAAAGAAAATTTTTACGGGAAAAACGGGCCCTTTTAAAAATCCAGACCAGCCGTCGCGCCCCGCCCCCTAAGCAGGGGGGACGCCGCGGGGGCCCCGGGACAGGCAAAGGGCAGGAACCCGGGAGCGTGGACTGGTAAGTAAGCTGGCGCAGAAGTACGGGCAGCAGGGGGATGGTCGCACCCGCGCCAGCCCCCATGACAGGGACACAGCTTGGGTTGCCGGCACATGTAAACTGAGGAGCTATGCAACTACCCGTTGACTCTAGCAACCACCTCCGAGTTCTTTTAGGTGACCCTTATTGCGGAAAAGGTGTATTTTTGGGAACGTGTAGGGGAAACCACGCTAGGAACAACACAACTCTTCAGGGACAAATCAGGCTTTTACTCACAGCGGGGGAAATTTGGTTTAAACGTTACACTTCTTTTAAAGCCCCGAAAACCAGGAAAGGGGTACATTTTTTGAAACAAAAACGTTTCCTCACGAGGGACTCACTCACAGTCCACCTCACGCTTCTCACAACCTCCTCAGTAGCCTCTCTGTATGTCTTCACACGGGGAGAAAAGACTAAACCCCAAAAGGAACCTCTCTTCAGACCCTTTAACACACCCGGAACGACTTTTCCGGGCCTACTCTCTCCAAAGTTCTCTCTGTACCTCTGTGGGTCTTCACTTGCCCCTCTTTCTGCCTCTTAAACCGGTGTTCTTTCCTGGCCACTGCTCGCTCTCTGTGAGTGGGGTCTCCACCCCGGCCTCCCCTTTTTTCTTCTGCACACAACTATTTACTTGTCCAGCAGCCCGCTGTACCGGGCCCAGGGGCTCGACTGAAAACCCCTGCTCTCTCACAAAACTGCTCCCCTTTTCAACCCCCCAGCTGACATGCTTAAACCCCTCGCTGCTTACATGCCCCCCTTTTTTAAAGCACTTAAATTGGTAACTAAAACCCTGTTTTGACTGCTTCTCTAAGGATATGTTCATGCGGCTTATTTGGATGCTGATTTTTCAGCACACAAAACAGAAACAAAACCTAAACCTAAACGGGTTTCTTCAGAAGGGGTTTTTGACGGAGGTCTTGACAAAGGTTTTTTAAAAACCATTTTTCCCCACTGATTTCCCCCAAAAAAATTTAAATACCCGGGGGCCAAAAAAACCCCCCTTTTGCCCCAAAAAACCTCCAAAACCACACCCAAAAATGGGCTAAAGGTTTTTTGGGGTTTCCAAATTCCTGTAGGGATTTTCAGTACTGAAAACGCTTCAAGAGCTAACATGACGCTTCTTTTTTGGGATGTTCATACAGCTGATTTTGACACTGTTTTCGGAGTGGTTTTCGGAGTGGTTCCCAAAACAGCATCAAAGATGCCCCCAGTTCATTTTCAGTGATTCTTATGTAAAACACCGTTTGTTAAATCAACCGACGGGGTTTTTTAAAATACTTTTTTTAGACGCTTCTTTGGAAGCGTTTTTGGGCGATAAAAAAAGAATTTCCAGTCTTTTCCTTAAAGCGTTTTCTGTGCTGAAAGTCCCCATAGGAAACACTGGAGAGCTTCAAGAACTCATCCAGAACCTCGGTGCATTTTTCGACGCCTTAATCTGCGCAATTATGATGCTTTTTTGAAGTGTTTTTCAGTGCTGTTTTTGCCCCCCACATTAATTTTAGGGGGAAAAAAACCCATTCAAAAACGCAACTAAAACCTCTTCTGAAGAACGGGTTTCAGACGAGGTTTTTATGCTGGTTTTTTGGGGGCCCGGGAAAAATCAGCCCTCCAAATAAAACCCGTGAAAAATACCCTTTTAGGGGCCCCAAAACAGCTTCCAAAGGAAGTGCCTAAAAACGCTTAAAAAACCTTAAACGTGTGTGAACAAAAAAGCTGTTTTTGGAATTTTGAAAAACAAAGAAAAATTTAAATTTGGCATTTTGGATACTTTTTTTAGCTGTTTTGGGAGCGGAAAGTAAACCAAAAACCCGCCCGAAAAACAGTGTCAAAATCCAAACCAAAGTGAACATAAACCCTTAAAAGGGCCTTTTGCTTTTCCCTGTCTGCTATTTCTGTTAACTCCTATCAGTGACCCCAGCCCAACTCCATCAGAATTTTTCCCATATCAACACACTGTCGGTTACCCACACAAGCACAAATATACATTTGTACCCCCTCACACACAGGCTAGAGATACACTCTTCCTCGAGAAGGCGACATACCCTGCATGAGATCAATCAGGCAGTAATAGGCCCGATGAGGTGGAAGAGTCTCTGCTTGCTTCTCATTAAAGATATCAGCAAACACCTGGTAGGGATTCGGGAGACCAGGAAGAATTAAATCGGGGCCGGGTTTAAGGAGAATGGCCTGACCCGGGAAGTTTGCACAGGGAGAAAACTGGAAATGGCACTTTGTCCCCCGAGAGTGCATCCCCTTTTGGGGCCCTTCCAGGGACTTTAAACTTGGAGCTGCAGCCAGAGAAAAGGGCCACAGGGAAAAGCGAAAAACAAACCGGGATCATGAGGGAAAAGAGATTTTGGGGTCTGTGGGGTGCATCAAAAGAATTGGGCAGAGGCCCCGGGTCTGATACTGAATGGTGTCTTTCAAGAGTTCTCCACTAACAGAAAAAATGATCAGAGGCTTGACAAGAGGAACCACATGAAATTTTGTGATCAAGGACAAATTAATGAAATTTCCAGCAAAACCAGAATCAAGGAAGGCAGAAATGTGAAACTTTGCCACAGATGGAGAGCAGAGTGTGACCGGCATTTTCAAATGAGGAGAGGACGTATCTTCACCTAGGACCGCCTCTTCTACAGATCCTAGACACTGAAGTTTCCCTTCAGAAAGTGAACTTGGCTACCACAATTTCCCCCAGGATTTTTGGAGATTATTTTTTCCTTTCAAACAGGGGTCTCTCCACTTTCATGGGCTCATTTTCTGTGAACCAATTTTTAAGGACATTGGGGGCCTCTAAAGGAAATGGGCCAGTCGAGGAAATCGGGGGTCCATTGCCCAGCGGAACTTTAAGCAATTTTTTAATTCTACCATTAACCTTCCCCAAAAAGCTGCTACCCAAAAGCCTCATTATTCCCGGGTAACTCAAAGGGGAGCATAAAAACCCCAAAAGACGCATTGCCCCACTGTAGGTTCGCCTTGGTGTAGATGAAGCAGAGAAGATGCAGCAGAGAAGGTGCACCCGGTTTCATCAAAAAAAATTTAAAGGGCGCATCCCAAAAAGAGCTGGAGGGGGACCATTATCAATCCCCCCCCTTTTTCAGAGGGGGGTGGCCCGGGGGAGGCTTTTACCAACAGGGGGCTGACCACAAAGGGCCCCCTTGGGAAAAAAAAAAAAATTTGGGGGACCCCTCATTTTCCCAAAGGATGGATCCGGTTTAGGGAAAACCCCGTAAATTTTGGGGGTTTTTCCCTCGAGTAGGCGGCCAAAAAAAAATTAAAAAATTTAAAAAAAAAAGGAAATCGCAATAAATATTGGGGGCGGGCACACCAAGACTGAATAGGTACATTCGGGATGGTGAGCACAAGTCCTTCGCCTCTTAAACAAGTATTTTTGGTGAAAATTTGACAGGCACCCGCAATCTTTTACATCCTGACGATCAGGCACCCTGGCAGGATCCATAGCTATTGTATACTGATACAGATCGAGGTAGTGGATCCCTTGAGTCACTGCGAAGGATGGGTTTTAAACCCACTCAGGGACAGAAACTAAGAAGCCCCCCCTAATTTTCCAGGGCACACCCAAAAGGGGGACTGGTTGGACACCAACACAACAGTGAAGGGCAGCAGGGGACTTACTGTAATATAGGGACCAGCATCGCCCGACGGTAAGGCGGGGGAGTGCGGCCCCCTTTTTAAAATTCCCCCAAAAAAATCGACCCACACTCACCTTGGGAGGATACGCCCTGTGGTTTTCAAACCAGGACAGTGAGTGGAGCAGAAGCAGGGAGAGGCGTGTTCAGCTGTTGGGATATGGGGGCACAAGCATAGACCCCATCGATGTATCCTGCATTTGTAAATAATGATCTGTTACAAATCTGAAATAATTTTTGATTAATATAAATTCTAATATTATCATCAAAAAATAGAAATTAATTATCTATTGGGAGGGGCAAGGCTTAGTTTTTAACGTACTGTTCTCTTTCCATCTTTGTTTTGAATGTTGGTATACAAACATTTATATGTAGGGTACACATCCATGTAACTCCTTTTACATCTATTTCCTCAATATTCTTTAAAAAGGTACTAGTGTTTTTCAAACAACTGGATAGTTTTTAAACTATTTTCTACAAAAAACCGTCTAAATAGATGGCTAAAGGTTTAAACAGTGGGCCGATCCCCGAGACTATTGGCTCGCTGGGTGAATGTTTATTGTCTTTATGAATCTTAGGGACCAAATATAATACTGGTACTCTCAGATGATCTTTTACAAGTGAAAATGCTATATTTTTTATTTAACAACCTAAAGACATTTTCTTCCCCCACTATTGGAAAAAACTTAATTTTTTTTAAATCAAATGGGGACCTTTTGTTTAATCTTCTGTAGTTGATCAGCACATTCAAAGCAACTTTTTTTTTTAAAATGAGCAGAGGTTTCACCTGGTGTTGGGGGCAAAAATCTATTTCAAAACACAACACAATTTTTTCCCCCCGCAAAACCTACAAGGGCCCAAAAAAAAAGTCAAAGGGAATGCAGGACTTTTTTCCAAAAAAACAATTTTTTCTGCCCCTTGGGAATTTCATGAAAATGTTTGGGGGTTTTCTAGTCTACATTTTTTTTCCCAAAACTGAAAAGGGCCCCATCTACTGGGGGAAAAAGGGACCTCAATACAGATTTGGGAAAAACTCTAACATTTACCCCCCTTATGGCCCAAATTATGAAAAGGGGGGTGCACCAAAAATGTGGTGTCTTTTTAACCAAAAAACTAGCGCATCCCTGTTCGCTCTATTTTTAAACAGGCACTCTCCAATATTAGACACATTAGAAAGCGCCCACAGCCTTGAAATGGCCTGAGTTTGGGGGGGGGTGCTGGAGGCGTGTTGCCTAAACCCCTTACGAACTACACAAAAAAGATTTTAAACAGCAAATCCAGGCACATTATGCGGAACGGGTAAGTTTTTAAAAAGGTTTTTTTACCTAGCCAAAATTCCTTTTGTAGACCTGCTAAAAGGTTAAAGATTAGGCCATTCTGCCACAAATCGCACGAAAAAGGGGCCTGGCCCCCCAAAAATAACTTTCGCCCTTGGTATCTCCAACCTCCAGTTTTAGGGACAGAGATCCCAACCAATCGCCGGTTAAAAACAGTCTGTGCATAGATGGGTGGAATGCACAACCAAAATGGGGGCCAGCCACCCCCCATGCAACCAGTCTAATAACAAAATTTTGGGGCACAATCCAAAGACTTTTTTTGTAAAAAATCAATGCAAACACAACTTGTGGCAGTAAATGGGCCTTTATAGTTTTGAAAAAATGAACCTCAACATTTTCATGTATTCTAAAGTAGCAGAAATGCATTTTGAAAAAATTCTTACATTCCCTTTGACTGTATTTTAGTACTTTTAGTGTAGCACCGGGCCGGGCCAATATTGAAACCACAGAAACATCTGCTTCAAAGTACTGCAGATCCAAGAAAGGAATTTAAATGGACAAAAAAGGACGGGAAATTAAACCCACTGATCGCCGGGCTTTTATACTTGATATTAATGCAAAGAACGTAATAGTATAAATGTTTGCACAAGTGAATAAATGGCAAAAATAAATAAGAACTTTTCTGCTTTCTTTAAAAATTTTGTGTCTTGGAAAAAAACGTCTGAATCGGGAAAAGGGGAAAACCCAAACACACCCCCCTGTTAACCCGTTGGTATAAAAACGAGGGTCAAAAAAAAGGGGAGTTATTACCATCCCTGGCCTCTAGATTGCTGTTTATAAAAGGCTCAAAAAGGGCCCGTGTATACACAACAGGGGAGAAAACCCGGGCTGCATCCTGCTCCTGAAGCTGATCATGTGACACGGCCTGGAGCGTGGTGACTGCTCGGTCTCATTAGTCCCAGATTAGCTCTGCAGTCAGTGCAAAGGGTGTATTTTACCAGAGAAAAAAGTGATATAAAAATACCCCCACAGGTCTTTTTCTGACTTAATGGAGGGCGCAATATGTAAAACAAAGTAACAAAAAACACACACACAAAATAAAATATTGCCATACCGCAACTTATAGCCCCACCCCTACAACTCTAAAACGTTATATTACTGGCATATAAATGTCCGTGATGGAAAAGTGATGCAAGTACAAAACCTATTTAAAATAAAAGAATTATTAAATAAAAAATGTAGAAAACAAACTTAATTTTTTGATATTTTTTGTAGTTTTTAAAATTATTTTATAATATTAAAAATTTTATATATAATATTTTATATAACCCCCTTTTTTCCTCTTACTGGGGGTAGCCCGTTTTTTAAACCCCTATACAAGCCCCCTTTTTTTAAAAACTGACTGTCACTTTTTGGGGGGTAAGACTTTTTGATGGGTTTAAACCCTTTTTTTGTGATTTTTAAAACTGTTTTTTCCCTGACTCCATGGAAAAATTTGCCCTTTTTTAAAGGTTTAATATTTTGCGTGTAAGGAAGACAGTTATACCATACACAATAGTTTATAACTGGCATTTACCATATTGTTGCCATTTATCCACCAGGGGGAAAACCAAGTAGGTTTAAAATTTTGGGAAATTGAGAATTTTTAAACAAGAATAATTTGGAAATTTTAAATTCAGAAGCGTAAATATAAAAAAGAAAAACTAACAATGTAAACTTAAAATTTTTGTAATTATAAAGGGTCAAAGTTCTTGTATCAAAAATATTATTCTCAAACATATACCGGTCCTTTAAATGGGTTACATTTTATTTCATCCCCTGTCTAAGGGTTTCTGTGGGTTTTAGGTTGGGAAAACCCTCAACATTAGGCAATATCATAGCTCCTAATTACTTTCAGTCAACTTTTTCCCTGCACACCCATGGATGAAAACAAAAAAGGGTTTTTTAAATTTGGGTCAAAACCCTGCAAGACATGGGTTTAAATTTTTTTTAATTTTAACCAAAAGGTTTTTTTTTTAGTTTCACGGGAAAAAATTACAAAAATCAAAACCCAAAACTTAATTTTAAACCAAAAGTTTTTTAGTAATTTATATCATTAAGTGTACACACTGTAATTTACAGTACGTGAGTTCAACCTCCTGCAAATTTAAAACCCGAATTTGTAAACATTTGAATTATATTCAAAATCCGGGGAGTAGAACCATTTCCAATGCTGCTCGTAATTTCATCGACAGAGATCAATCCAGCAATAAGTACTTTAGAGCTTTTGCTATTGAAAAAGTTTCACTGACTAGATGTGGGGGCAACTTACGGTATCTGTTGAGAGACAGGGAGACCCATTGGATGATCAAAATTGGCACAATACATCCCAAAAGGGCTCAACTTGGAAGAAGTCTTTTGCCAAAAATTAGGGGTTTTCTTTTTTTTTTTGCCTTTTCCTGGTGTTATACATATTTGCCTAATTTAGCATTGTGTATATAACTGTTTGTATTGTCATGGATGGTGTTTGGGTATCAGTATTCATATTTATTAGTATTATTGTCTTTTTCTTTCATATGTAGTTTTCTTTTATAGCATGTTGCTTTTACTCTTACATTCCACTCTACCTTTGGCGGGCTGCTTTGTGCCAGTTCTTTTGTTTTTGCCGCCCATTTGCCACTCCGTATTGTCTGAGATGTGCAATTTACACTCTGCACTGGTTTCGGCATCGGCACTGGTAGTATCGTTCCATTCCTGTTACTGCGCTTATGCAGTCTCTATGCGTTGGGAAATGGAGCAGGCATGCGCCGCTTAGCCGATCGGTGATTATGATGTATTCCGTTGCATCATTTCCTTTATGCATCAGAAGTTGAGCTTTCGTGGCGGCGGCAATGAACGTCACGCTTCCCTGGCTTCAGGTGAGTTTATGTTGTGCGTTAGTGACGTCTTTAGGTTACTATATATTGAGGATTGGGCTTCATTGTTGTATGCTATGATTAAGAGATAACATCCCAAAACGTGTCGGCGTATACATTTTTGTCATCTTGTGCCCGTCTCAGCCTTTCATCATGTTTTTAACCTAATTACAATAAAGGCATTATTTTTTTTATTTACTCACGTATCGCTGGATCAATTTTCTTCTGTGCTGTAGCATTTACCATATGTCTAATGTAGGTTGGCATCATTTTTTTTCAGATTTTCAATTTTAATCCATTATTTTCTGAAACACAGTAGATATTACCAGGGAAACAAAAATCAATATTGGTACCCCAGATTCTACCGGTTTTTGAGATATCCCATATGCGGAATAAGTGCACTATTTGATTTAACCACAAGCTTTAGAATAGGAGGAGCACCTACTGGATTGTGGGGTCTTCCTTTTATTACAATATATTTTAGGCACCATTACAGGTTTGCGGACGCCCTAAGAAGCTAAAACTTAATAAACACCACTAAAAAGACCCCATATTGGAAACAACACCCCTTAAGGAATAAATGCAGGAGTGTAGTGAGTATATTGACCCCACAGGTGTTTCACATATTTTTTTAACGTTAGACTGTGAAAATGAAAAATATTTTTTTTCTAATAATCTGCAGTTTTAGTTAAAAATGTTTAATTTTCAAAAGGAATTCTGGAGAAAAAGCATCCCAAATTGTATTACACAATTTCTTGCATATAAGCTTATATAAGCTGTACATTGACTACTTTACATTATATCAAAGAGTCATATCTTCAGTGTTGTCCCATGAAAAGATATAATTTATTATTTACAAAAATGTGAAGGGTGTACTCTTGTGAGATACTATATATCAAAAGGATTTTCTAAAGGTCCTAGCTAATGAATAAATAGTTCTCAATAGAGAAAATGCATAAAGTGGACCTCTGACCTCTATACTTTAGTGAGCTTTTTTGATATCCTTTCCAAATCGATGGGTGTTAATTAGTGTTGAGCGATTTTTATCGACAAAGTTGAAATTTGGCAAGGTTTTTATGGGGATCAAAATTTTCCCGATCAGCATAATTAAGGTTAAAACTGTGCATCATCTATTTAAAATCGCGCCTTTTTCGGGGGCTTCCTGTAATTTTGGCGCCAGCAAATGAATACAGAATAGAGCAGGGGGAATGTGGGCGATCGACTGGGATGTGTATGGGTTTTCGATTGGCTGGAAAAATCACATGACCTCTTTTACTAGAAAAGCGTTTCCCGTTTCAGCCTCCCGTGCTCTCCGCGTCTCTAGGGGGTGGACCTGCGCCTTTCCTGTGCCAAACAGCTCACAAAAAAGTCATTTCTGCACAGAGAAACCTCTACAATTTGCGTATCCTTCCAAATTTATTAGATTAGGGGTTTGAACATTTTATGAGTTACTAGAGAATTTTAAAACCAAAACATCTACCGCGTAAAAATCACGGGGGTGGAGCGGGGGAGTTTTGGGGCCCCCGGCGAACAAGACAGCTCTATCTATAAAGAACACTGATAAATTCACCAAAACTTAGTTAACATTGTAGGGAATATCTTTTTTATTAAAATTGCTATTTAAATAATTTTTCCGGATATTGGGGAGCCTGAACTTTTATTGGATAAAAAATCATTTTTATAAATGCAGTCCCCTTTTTTACGCAAAA
>JAODAL010048131.1:0-29277 GCA_025379985.1 Phyllomedusa bahiana | reverse complement strand
GTTTAAAACCCTGCCCACAGGAATTTTACCATTTTAGCTTGGCTATAAGAACCCAAATTCACAGCTTCACCAAACCAAAACAGTTGGAGCTTATTTGGTCCATTTTTCTACTCCCAGTTAATTAACTTCCCAGTCTTCAAGAACCCCTCCAAGCAGCGCTGCTGCAACTAAATGAAGTGCCAGACTAGCCACTTCTTCCAAATACAAAACCCAACCACTTAGAATGGTTTTCTAACTACAATGATTTGCTTTCAACATGCAGGGAACAGTAAATCAAGACTTTTACTAAATACATTGTCATGGGTGTAGGTGGATTCACTGGATTACCACAAGCGATGGTATAAGCCACGGCAGGAAGTGGAGTCTAAGTAACCCCCGGTGTTCACCAGAGCCCGCTGAAAAGCGGGTTAGACCTGCTGCTGCAGGGAACTACCAGGTCGCTACCCCTGACGTGACTTGCTTATGGTGGCAGCCAGGGTGCAGCATGGTACAGAATTGTTAAACAGAGGCGTAGTTGAGGACAGGTGGTAAGGTAGGACGGGCGGCAGGCAACGTGGTCAGAAAACGTTAGCAGGAAGGTACAGTACACAAAAGGCAAAACTGACTCCAGCACACTCTCAGAACAAAATAAAGCACACCAATACTCTGGCAGAGAGTGTTGGAGGAGTCAACAAGATATTGGGTCAGCACCCGGCAATTAACCAATTACCGACGCGCTGGCCCTTTAAATCTAGGCACTCAGCAGAGTGATGACGGGAAGCAGGAGCGCGGATGGGTAAGTAAGAGGCTGGGGACAGAGGAGCAGAGCGGGGGCAGCCACCGCCTGGAGCAGAGGTCGCGGCATGCTCCATGACATACATTGCTCTTTAATATTGCCCTAGTCAGCAGATAAAAGAGATTTTATGTGCTCTGAGTGCTGCTCTCTCCTCCTCTCATTGCTTTTTGTCTTATCTGAGAGAAGAGAGTAATGTCACCAGGACAGAGGAGAGCTTGAGAAGAGAATTTTTTATCTCTAACAAACAAAGGAGTTTTGTTTAACTTTGATAATCACTGGTTTTCACTCCTTTGAGCTCTGTAGCCTTGTGCACTATAGATTAAGGGTGACATGAATGAACCGGGCTGCATTGTAATGCGCCTGATTTCGGGGGGCATGTGGGAGGCGGGGCGCACTAGAACCCTATGAAGCTACAGATTTATAGCTTCAGTATGACAATTCCAAGTGCATTACTGCTGGAACAGGTAAATCACTTTCAAAGGGGTTTACCTGAGCCAGAAGTGTCGTCTTAGCACTAGAATGTGCCTGATTTATGACCCGCAGTAGACCGTGTTAATAAATCTGGCGCATTCTACACTATTGTTATGCGCTTTAAAATTGTTGTCTAAGTGCCATAAATTAAACATGTCATCCTAAATCTCTTGCAGTCATGTCACTGTAAAGAGTTGGGAATACAGAGCTGATATACTAATCCATGCTATAGAACCACACACATCCTGACCAGGAAGTGTGAGTCTGAAGCTGGCTGTTGCTCTATGAAACTGCATGGTGAGACAACCCATTTAAAACTAAAGGTGGGAGGGCAGAACAATATCTCACCCTGGCTCCTCGTGTGGAAAGGAGCTTCCACTCCTCAAGACCCTCCACTTATACTTATCCTTCTCCCTTCCCATCTTCCAAAGCCTCATTAACTCTAGCCTAACCTTTAACACACTACTCCTTTTCCCCCTTTAAGTGAAGCGCCTGCTTCTCATGTCATATGCTCCCTTCCATTATACCTGCGGCTACATTCCTCTACTACTTTAGGCACAGGCAGAATTTGGGTCATCTATATCTAAGGGTTGTGTCCTTTAAAGTGCCCTATGAGCACATGGTGAGCTAATACAGAGAATTTTCTGAAGGATCGCTGCTCTCATTTCTGGTGGATCTCAGGGTCTACTTAAATCATTAGAAACTTGTTTTTTGGGGTTCCCTGAAGTTTTTTGCAGACAATATGATTTCCATAGCTGTAAAGCATTTAACTTCATGGAACCCACTAATTGTCCAAACTAGACTCTCCTTCAAAGCAATTTATCATTTAAGAGTCCTGTATTGTATCATTACTTATACTAATGTTTTCTCCCTACAGAGCTGGCCCCAGTTATCTTGACTCCTGATAGAGTGAACTACTCTGCTGTGGAGAACACTGATGTTTTCTTGCATTGTAAATTTTTTGGTTCTCCTGCTCCAGTCACCTACTGGTATGTCTGCTATGTGTAACCATCGTCATATTTTACCCTTCAGTCATACAAAGCATAAATGGGGTTGTATCCAGATAAACAATAAAAGACCCATTGTTTACCTGTTCTGAGCGCCCCTGCTGGTTTTTATTTACTGTTATAGTATAAATGCACCACGTAGGGCCACATTTATGAAAACTGTCTAGGTCTAAAATTCACTTTGTTGCCCATAGAAACCAATCAGAGCGCCTCTCTATTTTTTCCAGATCACTATATGAAATGACACGGGCGCTGTGATTGGCTGCTATGGGCAACAAAGTGAATTTTAGACCTAGACTGTTTCCATACATGTGGACCTTAAAGTCTACAGGTTTTTTACTCAGCAGTCACAGGTCCCCACCTGTATACAGTACATCTCAAAAGTCCATAGAAAATACTGCTGCTTAAAGGGGTTTTGTCACGAAGTAAAATTGACATGGGAAGCTTGCAACTGAAATAAACATTTTCACCCGTCATTATTATTAAAAGTTCTGTACCGTTTTTGTTTTAGCTGCTCCTTTAGTGATCCATTGTTTACAGCTCGTCTCCAGGGGATACGACTAGGGCTGAGAGCTCCTCAGTCCTGGTCGCACATGCTCACCCATCACTTCTCCTCTTAGGCAGCTACTGAGTGTTCAAACCCCAGGTGCTGTCATTGTACTCCTGTCCTCTGTGCTCCTTAGTTATTAGTCAAACAGTGCAAATAAATACAAAAGAAACCTCAATGAGGTGTGTGCATTGATAAAGAGAAAAAAAACACAGCTTTGGATCCTGCAGGGATTTGAACCTAGGACCCTTGGGCCTGGAGGCAAAAACTTTACCTCTCAGCTACTCACAATGCTTTACATAAACAGACCTTTCTTTGACTAGAGAGAGGAAAGGCCTGGTCATATCAGCCTGCTGGGTCACATGATATGCAATTCAAACAAATCACACATGCCCCCTTCTGAGCACACAGAGCTGAAGAGCTGGATACAGGAGGTATGAAATGAGATCGTGGCAAAACCCCTTTAAGATGTGTTAAGGACATTATTCAAAGCGAGAGCGGCCAAAGGAATCCAATATTGGACTACAGGTTTAGTAAAATGCTATCGTGGATCTACTTATAAAAATGAATTGTATATCCTGGTTACCGTTTTAATCATTAAAAGTTGGAAAAAGAAAATGTTATGGATAGCTGAATGGACTTTGTTTCAGCAGTATTTTCTATGGACTTTTAAGGTGTTTATTTACTGTCCTGTTGTCGTGCCCATGTACCCTTGTGACCACTGCAGTCAATGACTTGCTTTAACCCCTTAACGACCTTGGGCGTATCCATACGTCCAGGTGGTTTTGGGTTCACGCACCTGGACGTATGGATACGTCCTGAGGATCGCGCGAACTCTACGGCAGAGTTCGCGCGATCGGCGCGGATGTCAGCTGTATATATTACAGCTGACATCCCGCAGCGTCGGCCCCGATCCCGGATCGCTTCCGTGGGGGTGGGGGGGCGGATAACCCCTTAATTATCGCGACGATCGGGTTGCAATAACTAAGGGAGACGCAGGAGGAGATCGCTCCTCCTGCGTCTCTGTCGGCGGCAGCAGCGCACGGATCGGGCGATCCCTGCAGCTCCTGCCTCCCTACAGACCCCCAAGGAAGACAGAGAATCCCTTTCCCGGGGTTTTCTAAACGAAAGACGCCCTGCCTTGCCCTGGGGGCAGACCCCCCCGTAAATGCCAGTTCCCAAATAGGAACCAGTCATAGCAACAAGCTAAAAAAAAACTAAATTTCCTATTGAATGAGAATCAAAAGATCTCTCTTTCAAACCCCCCTAGGGGAAAAAGTAAAAAAAAAATGTATAAATGAAAAAAAAGTAAATAAATTTGAAAAAAAAATAAAACAAAAACCAAAAAAAATAAAGTAAAAACACTTTACACCCCCCTTTTTCCCCTTAAAAAAACCCCAACCCCCCCCAAAAATGATCAAAAATAAATAAAGTACCCATATTTGGTATCGCCGCTTTGCGTAACGACCTGCCCTAAAACTGTCATTTTAAAATTAACCCGAATGGTGAACGGCGTAAAAAAAAAACCCCAAAAAAAACAATCACAGAATTAAGATTATTTTTTCTTTCCCCGCGGGCACAAAAAAAGGGAAAAAAAAATCATCAAAACTCCTATAAACCCCAAAAAATTTGGGTCCCAAATTTTAAAACGTCATTAAACCCGGGCAAAAAAAAAGTCCTCATACAGCTCTGTAAAAGGGGAAAAAAATATAAAATGTAAGCTCTCAGAAGATAGCGACGCATAAATATTTTTTTTTAAAACCCCTAAAAAAAAACCTTTTTTTTAAAAATTGCTTAAACTTAAAAAAAAAATATTAAATGGGGTATCGCCATAATCGTGCAAACCCAAAAGTTAAAGGGCTAATTTTATCACAGAAAACTGAAAATTTGACCCCTTTTAAAAAAAAAAATAAAAAACACTACTAGGATTGCAGAAATTTTTTTTCCCACCCTGGCCCCCAAAAAAATGGATTTAAAAGCGATCAAAAAGCCTTGTCCCCCCAAAAATGATACTAATAAAAACGTTAACTCCTCTTGCAAAAAAAACCAAACCCCCTACACACCCCAAAGCCAAGAAAAATTTAAATTTTAGGGCTCTGGGACTATGGCATAAAAAAACGAATTTTCCCCGGTTGAATAAAAGTGTTTTTATTGTAAAAAGCATAAAACAAAAAAAATATAAAAATTTTGGGGAAACTTGTAATCGATTTGACCTCCTGAGTAAAGCAACCATGCATATATCCCGGGAACAGTGACCGCTATAAAAAAAAAAAATAAAAAACACACCAAGTTTTCTGTATTTTGTTAAAAACATCTCACAAAAACCCCTTAAAAAAAAAGTAAACCCATAGAAATCATATGCACCCCAAAGGGGTACCAAAAAAAAACTTCAACTCACCCCAAAAAAACAAGCCCTTTACACACTCTGCACACAGCAAAAAAAAAAAAGTTATGGTTTCCAGAATGGGAAAAACAAAAAATGAAATTTTTTATGACATATTTCAAATGTGTAAAAATAATAAAACAGAAAAAACGAAAATAAAATATATATCTTTTTAAATTTTACCCAAACCCCCATAGTAAAGTTATCACATCATTTACACTGCACGGGGAAGCTGTAAAATTGGGAAAATCAAAAAACAATGACCCACTGCCTTTTTTCCCCCCCCCCCTTTTATTGCCCAATCTAAAAAAAACTATGGAACACCCGTGCACCAAAATGCACAAATACAAAACCCCCTTGGGGAGATCCCAGGGGGAAGGGGGGTTTTTTAATCTAAAATGGGGCGACTTCTGGAAAAGGTTTTTGCCTGTTTTGCTACTTTGGGGTCTTTTCAAAAAGCACAGGCCCCACCAAAATCTGCGTTCCAAAAGCCAAAAAGGCTCCCTCCCTTATAAAGCCCTGCCAAAGCGCCCAAACAGCATTACACCCACATGTAGGGTTTTTCCGAACTTGGAAGAAATTTTCCTTTAAAAAAGTTTTTAGGGGTTCTTTTTTTCCCCGGGTTTCCTTGGGATATAGAAAAAATTTTAAAATTTAAAATTTTCAAATTAAATTGGGAAAAAAAAGTTTTTTTTAAATTTTTACAGCCTTATGCTAAAAAAAAAATTTTTGAAATTTCCCTGGGGGGGTCTAAAACTCAAAGCAAAACCCCCGGATATATTTTTTAAGGGTTTTATTTCCAAAATTTCGGGCTATTTAGGGGGGTTTATTTAAATTTTTGCACCTTAAGGGGGTCCCCAAAAACCCGAAATGGCGCCTAAATTAAAAACGAAATTTAAAAGAGACCCCAGAGTATATTTTGGTGCTCCTCCCCATTCGGGGCTTATGGGTTTTAGCCAAATAAAGCACTCCCGGGCCCAATGGGGTATCTTAAAAAAACGGGAGACCGGGGGGAATTTATATTAATTGCATTTAACCTATCAATTTTACTGTATTCCCCGTGAATAAATTTGGGTAAAATTGAAAATCTTTCCAAAAAAAGGAAATTTTGAAAATTTTTACCTCCCTTTGCTTTTTAAATTTTTGTAAAAAAACTAAAGGGTTATCAAACTTTCCAAAAAGGGTTTTTTAAAATTTCGTTAAAGGGGTTTTAGTTTTTTTTCCCGAAAGGGGTCACTTTTGGGGGGATCTAACATGCAGGCCCCTCAAAGCCCCTCAAAAAACTTAGTGGTCCCTAAAAAAAAAGTATATTTCCCAAATTTTTTTTTTAAAAAAAAAAATTACTACTAAATTTCTAAGCCCCCCCCAATTTTGTAAAAAAAAAAAAAAGACATTTTTAAAAAAAGAAAATGCCAACCTATAGTGGGCATATGGGAGAAGCTATTTATAAAAATTTTTGTGGGGAAAAATTACTGTCTTGCACGCAGAAATTTTTTCAACTTTCAAAATCCAAATTTTAATTTTTTTTAAAATTTTTTTGAAATTTTGATATTTTTTTACAAAAAAACAAGATTTTTGGGTAAAAAATTTTTTACTAACTTTAAAACACAATATTTTTCCCCGAGAAAACAATCTCTGAATCACAAGAATTGGGAAAAAGTGCCCAAAAAAATTTTTTCCCCACAATAAAATGACATATGCCCAAAATTTCCCCAAAAAAGGGGGTGTGACAGGAAAGGGCAAAACAAACTGGGCCTTAAAGGGGTTTAAAGATCTTTTTAAAATTAAAAAACCCCTAAGGCCAAAGATTTTCTGAGGGATTTAGGTGGGGGGATACACTACATAAAAACTCCCCCCAGGGGCCATTAATGGGGGTTTGGGTCTGAAGCACAGGGGGGTTTTTTTTTGGAAAATAAAAGGTTTTTAAATTTTTTATTTAAAAGGCCACATTTTTTTCTGATCTTGAAAAATTCCTTTAATTGCCAGGAACAAGTTTATTTTGCAATTTAAAAGGGTTCCCAACCCCAAAGCTAATATTTGGGGGGGGGGGTGGATGAATTTAAAAAAAAAATCTGAAATTGTTTGCAAGCTTTTGTGACCATTTTTTACTGCTCTGATGTATTTGCATTGGAAAATGAAAAGCAAAAACTTGCAAACATTCTTTATTAAAAAAAAAAGTTTTCTTTCCACACCCCCTAATTTTCCCAGCCAATTCCTTTAGCAAGAATAAGGGGAAAAGAAAAGAAGGGAACATGACTGAAAAATTTAGACTTAAAGGCATTTGTTTTTATCCGTTTTCCACGGAGAGGGCCCCAAAATCTTAAGAAACTGTAGAGCAAATTTTTTAGGGGAAAAATTTTAGTCAAAACCGATTCTATTAATTTTCACACTCATTGTCAAATAAAAAAAGACTGGGGAAAAAGGGGGTTTTATTTTTGGAATCAGAATTTAAGTTTTAAATGGATTTTTTCTTTGTTATTTTTATCTATAACCTTATATTTGCAGGTATGACAAGGATATGATCTCAGTGGTAATAAGGGAAAACTTTGACATCCTCACCATGGGAGCATTGGGAAAAACTCAGATGTGGTCCATGAAGATCAGGAATTACTACGCCACCTCGAACAGCCAGGGGAAAAAGACCATTCTCATATTTTAAAGTCAAATAAGTTAGAAATTGAATTTGTGAATGTGAATAAAAGTTTGTGCTTTTGTGTTGCCAGCTACGTATTTGCATGACTATGGGTCTAGAAAAATCGGTCAATGCCCAAAATTTTCTTTGGCCCCGGGGTTTAACCCATGCCGGGCCTTCTTTACTTTTCATTCTTTTTTGCGGACCAAGTAACAAAGACTGAAAGGGGGGTCCACTCCACCATATACCTTTAAAAGCAAGCAAATTTACGAAAAAATTTATTTTAAAAAAATTTCGGTTTTCCCTTTTTACATTTTATATTTCCATTTTCCCGCATCTACTTTTTATTTTACACTACCCTCAATTCTTCCTTCATACCTACGTAAAAACTTTCGCTCCTCACAGATGAACCCTACAATAGCTGATATGCCCATTACCATGCTGGTCACCCCCATGAGCAGTTCTTTCTGCGGTATCCAAGTAACAATAGACGTGGACTGGGGCTCCACTCCACCATGAGTACCTTTAAAAGCAAGCAAGTTTACGACAAAAGTCTTATCTTTATTTCGGTTTCCACTTTGTACATTGTATATTTTCTCATTTCCTGCAGTCTACTTTTGATTTTACACTACCCAATCCATTTTCTCTTCCATGACCTACTGTACACTTACTGCTCCTCACAAATGCCCTACAATAGCTGATATGCCCACTACCATGCTAGTCACCCCCATGAGCAGTTGAGCATGTTCATGAGAGTATTTCGAGTGACTGTCCAACTCTTCAAAGGGTTCCCCTGAAAGCCTGTCAGGCCTACTACCAATTATATATATACAGAGATGATTAATATGAATCATAGAAACTCTGCTGGTGTCCTGACACATTGCACAACCCAAAAGTCATCACATTTCCATTTGCCAAGCTTATGCTGACATCAACTTTTTTCACAGATGCTACTCAAATAATTACTCCACCGAAGGTCCAGCGAGTGAGAAAGGGCGGCAAAGCGACTTTTGAGTGTATGCCTTTATTTGACGACAGGATGGAGATGAAAAAAATAAAATGGAAGAAGGACCAGATGGAGATTTTGGAAGATGATGATGATGACAAGTATGAGGGAATGCGGTTGAAGGGTTACGTTATGTTGTTATTGTTTATTATGAGGTTAAATTGGGCAAACTGGCTTTTGACAGTCACCATGTAGACTGAGAACAGGGCCTTGGTTACATCTCATATTATTCTTTTTGTCTAGGATATAAAAGCAGGATAGCCAGCAGAAACAAAGCTTTTATGAGTTGCTTCTGCTACCATGCTCCTAATCATTTTATTTTGTGTTCACAGATATTTTATTGAAGACTTCTCTCTAAGTATAGCCTATATACAGGAAACTGACCAGGGGTCGTATACATGTGTGGCTCAAAGTGAACTGGATTCAGTAGAGAAAAGTGCAGATCTTGTGATGATTGGTTAGTACCTTCAAGTAATTAAATAAGAAAGTCCATGTTGACACATCAGCAGATGAAATCTGTGCAGATCCATGATTTATTGAGGACATTGGAAGGGACTGTCCAACTCCCCACCAACAACTTAAAAATATACCTGGATGGTATCAACTAAAAAATTACCAATCCAGCACTGGAGCTCCAGCAGTCACACTGGTGCTTGTTAACATCCAGTTGAAATGAGACCTCTCCGGCCAATCTTTGGCCTCAGAGATCATTCCATTGACATAACTGCTCAAGATGTATATGTCATGTGCTGGCATGATGTAAAAAACACTGGAGCTTCACTGTTGGATCATCGGTGGACTAAAAAGGCGAGTCCTTTGGGTTATTACAAACCACTTACAGCAATTTTTACGTTTTGTAGGGGAGTCAGAAGACCTCTTCAGTGATGAAAATCCCATAGAGGTGCATGAAAACTCCCTGAAAACTAATTTTGTGCTCCTAGGTGTTCAACATTGTCATACTATGACTGTAAAAATTTAGTTTGGTTGGATTTTCCACTGATGAAAATTTTTTGGCCTCATTCACATATGCAGAGGCAAATCGAGCCCCTGCAACTCCATACCACTGTATGTTCTATTCTACGTGCTCCATATGGCAACCCATTGCTATTCTTCCCTACAAACAACATCTCTAATACATCTTCTATTGGGGAATATCACAATTAGAAAAACATGTAGGCACAGAAGATGCTGTAGAAGTCTGTCGATGCTGGGACATAGCCATGTGCATGAGATCTTAATGTTTCTCTTGCTAATTTTCTTCTATGTCTTCAAATCAAATGAATAATTCCAGCTGAAGTCAGCTTACCAAGGTACTATAGTAGTCTGAAATTATTGGATATTAAAAAAGGTTTTCCTGGGAGTTTCAGGCTCCAGTGCCATCAGTTCATGGTCCCTTGCTGGTCTGTATTTATGACATACTGACACATGGCAGGTCCGTCTAACCATTTACCACAATGTCACAAGCTACACAAACTAACATGACTGCTACAGAAAGACAGCAAAATCATAAAAAAATAGTTATATAATGGCAACCATATCAGCCGTATTGTAATTATGTGCAGGAAAGGTGTAAAACTAGAGTCTAGAAAATTTCTGGGTAAGTCAAAAGTCCCATGACACCTTTTTATTTCAGAAACAAAACGGAAAAAATGACATATAGTATATGAATACCCCAATAAGTAATGGGTGAGCGGGGGTATGTTATAGGCTATGTCCAGAACATGGCAGCCATCTTGAAAGTCACCATATTGGATGAAAGGCAAGTTTTTCCAATGGGAAGGTGTTCATATAGTATATCAAAGTATTGTCTCAGAAATCGATTGCCACAATCAGATTTGCAATATCTCTTGTGGTTCAAAAGCTAGCAATACAGAAAGTTTGAAACTTTTGTTGTTCACTGCAGATAATTAAAGATGGAATTGATGAAAGGAGAAAGGATTGAGGCGATTCTGATGTCCGAGAAAGGCAGCTGCCATGTCATAACAACCGACACCCAGAAAGATCACCAATTTCACACAGCACTGTTGCATCCCCCATAGCCAAATTCCAAGGTGGTCCTTCTGGGTGTCGGTTCTTGAAGTCTGCAGCTTTGATACCTGCTGAAGTATTCAGATATGTTATTTTCCCTTTTGCTTCTGAAATGGACTTTTGACTCACCTTGTAGATCGGGTAATGGCAAGATTTTTTGGGAGCTCAGGGTCTGACTTATCTGAGTGTTTTGTGGATAAAATCAGTTCTTCCTGGGAAATGTAGGATACCATGGTCCCTCACAGGAAAACTGGGGCTACATTTTCTATTGATCACCTTTAGCAGCAATAGAGTTCAAGTCATGAAAATATGATGATTATTTGGGTCTCCACTTGGTCCATCCCTTTTTCCCTGCGGTCTGCCTTCAACTTTCCACTCCACGATCTACTCTTCTTTTCCATGACCTATGGTGATCACTAACTGCTTCTCCCCTATGAGCCAAATAGTAGCTGATATGCCTGCTACCATGATAGTCATATCCATGAGTAGTATTCTAGGAGAGTGTATAGAGGGGTTGCCCAGAATTTGAAAATAGGGCCCCCTTTTTGTGTAGCAATCATCTAATCATTTTCATTGGCAATGGTAAACATGAATCCTAAGAACTGAACCCAATAATAAAAAATTAAATTTTCCTCATCAATCTCAAGTAGCTATTACATTTTTTTTTCAGCCTTCAAAGGAATCTTCAGAAGGCTTGCCACCAAATGAATGGACTTTTGCTATTTAAAATTTAGTTTTCCTTCGAGATAAGGCACATGCCAAAAACAAGTGGGAGGTCACCCAAACTCCTTCTTTTCTTCCTTTGACACACAACCACATTGTTAGGTTGCCAAAACATTGTTGCACAAAGCCTAAATACAGCACCTATAAAAGAGTGGGCGGGGGGGGGGGGCATATTAAATCTGTCCTAGTGGATGCCATGTTGTATAGACATTTTCCTTTAAAGCATTACCCTTAAAGGGGAATATAATTTCTATACGCTAGCACATAGAAAGCATGTCTCTGTTCTGGCTCTGTACATATGGCTAAGCTGCAATGGCTTCCACAAGAGATGCTTATTATGTTTACGTTTCAATATTATTTTACATTCATTTTACCACTAACTTAATTCTTTTTACATTTTATCCCCTGAAAAATAGATTTAAGGGGGTTTTCTTACCACAATAGCTTTAAATATATAGGGAATGGCAAATAAAGACTATTACCATATACACTGCTGTTCTGATTTTGGTTTGTTAAGAAGATAAAAGAGATTTTATCTCCAAGTTTCTCTACGTTACTGTCCACCTCCCTCTCATTGCTCCAAGCAACATTTTTGACCATGGTAACGTCACTCCTGCTGAATGTTGTCAGTAGCACAAGAACTTGTTTATTTAAGTTATTGACAAGTTTTAACTTTAAAAACCCCTTTAGCCTTTTGCACTACGGATTATAAACCTCCATCACTCATGTCACTGTAACATGCTCAGCTAGGAACAGTAGAACTGATATGCCAATCACTGCTGTAGACCCGCCCATAGCCACAGCATAGTGAGAAAATCCTTTTAAAAAAGACTTATTCAAAAATGGAATAAAATCTGCATGTAAATGTACACTTCTCTATAAGATATATACATCTATATATTTATTTTACCCAGATCTTCCAGAATCTCCCTATGACTTGGAGCTTTCGGACCCTCAGGACACCAAGTCCCCACCCACCCTTGACCCCCGGAAAGCCCAATAACGCCCTGTTTTTGGAAAAAAATCCATCACCCAAAATTTCCCCTTTTTTGAAACCTCCAATTTGCCTTAAATACGGTTTAACCTCATGCTCTTTTTTCGTTATCAAAGATTTTCATTAAAAGATTTTGAAGAAAGTGAATTTGAACCTGGAACATGGCATAAAAACAAACCCCCAAGGGGTTTGGAATCAGAAAAAGGGGGGGGCCTTTTACTGAAACTCACTTTTCCCTTTGTCAACTACCAACCAAGTTTTTGCTGGTAAATGAGTTTGGACCAAAAATGGAACAAACCACCCGGATCGTTTTAAGACCCCCGAACATTTTATTAAAAAGGGAAAAAAACCAAAAAAAAATGAAAAAGGGAAAAAACCCAAAAGTTTTGTAAAGTATAAAACCTTTTCCCAACATTGTTTTTAAAAACAATATGATAACTTTTATAATGTTGTGCTTATTATTTTCATCATAGCCCCCTCACAGAATCCCACCCAGGTCCGAGGTGAAGGCACAGAGCCTGACAAAAAATGGGAAAATCACTTGGGAAAAATAAGTAAATTTTTAGCTTAAAGAATGAATTTTAAAAAGAAAATACTACTTAGACTTAAAGGGTGTTTTTGGGCTAAACCAAAAAAAGGGGTTAGTCCCTTTTGGGGCATTGGGGGAAGGGAAAAGGGAAAAATAAACCCGAAACTTAAACCCGTAAAAAACCCTCCATTTTCCATCACCCTTAGAGTCTTCTTCCCCATAATTGGGGAAGGCGCATTGGGTGACTCTCCTTTCCCATTCTTTCTATTTGGGGGAATTCTTTTCCCTAGCCAAGGCACAAGGGGCCCCCTAAAAAATTTTAATTGGCGAATTCCCCCTTTCCCAAAAGGGGTTTTTCCCCCCCTAACTAATTTTTTAAAAGGTCCCCAAAATTAAAATTTAAAATTTATAACCCCCCTTTTTTAAATAACCCAAAAAAGGAAAAAAAGAAAAAAAGGAACCTCGAGAGCTCCCCTGACTTTGGTTCCCTTAAAATTTTTCCCGACGTTTACATTAGCTCCAAAAAGATCCACAATCTTTCCCATAGGGAGTTTCACAGGAAAAGGGGCTTTGAAGGAGGGGAGAAAAAACAGTGAAAACGGCATCTTCACAAACTTTGTTTCTGGGGTCAGAGGCTGTGTCCTTTCTGGGATAGAGTCTCTTGGTTTTAAAAATTAAAAATTTTCTGATAAACAACCCAAACTCCCCCGCTCAGGCCCCCCAACCCCTTCCCCCACTGTTTTGTAAATCAGGAATGCCCGCCCCGCCCGAGCCCTTTTCTTTACCCCCTGGGCCCGATAAGAGGGAGAAAAAAAAAAACCATATAGCAAATTTCACAAAAACATTTTTTCCCCGAGGAATTTCCAAAAACAATGTTTTTTCTTTAACTACAGAAAAACTGAATATCCCCCGCCTCTGGAACGTGGGGCCCCTTTGGGGGGTTTAACATGAAATCCCCGGAGGAGGTACTTTGGTTTTTTTTTAAAAACAGAAAAAAACAAAAAGCCCCTTTTTTTTTAAGGGTCAAGAGGGGGGTATCACCTGTAAGGTGAGGGGAAAACACTTCTTGGCAAAAGCCCCCTTTTAAATACCAAAACCCCCCTGACTATTAACCTTCCGGCTTTTAGGTCATTAATCGCGTGACGTCTAGGGGAAGTCGTTCCGATAAAGGAGTTTTGCGGCTTCCTTTAAAAGTGAAAAGTAAATAGAGTAATTTTGAGTATTTATCCCCAAATCATATTCCCCTGGTAGGTGTTTTTTCTCCACCCACCCAAAGGCTAGCCCCGCCCAACTGCCCGTTTTTTCACTGTTTCTTCCACCTATTCAAAGTAAATTTAAAGGGTTTTTCAGTTGAGGGTGGGGGGGGCTAGCCACCCATTTGGCCGGTTTTTGAAAAAAAACCTTTCTTTTATTTAAAAAACTCTTCGAATTACTCTTTTTTGGGTGAAAACTCAGATTTGAGGGATTAAATACACCCAAAACTACACAACTTACAGAATAAAAGGGGCACAGCACTGGAAACAGCAAAGTCCCGGGACTACCCCTTTTTCCCGTCCTCAAAAACAAGGGGGGGAAAATCTATGGGGACAGGTTCCTTTAAAAATATGCTCCCCCAAATAACAACTTCTGCTGCATTAAAAAAAAAGTTTCCCCAAAAAACTGGGTCACTTAAAAAAAAAAAAAAAATTAAAAAATGTTTTAAATGCAAAAAGGGCAAAAAACTACAGAAATTTTTAAACTGGTCTCCTCCAATAGTATGCCCAGCGCTGGTTTGGGTAAAAAGCCACAGAACCCGGCTTTTACTCAGCACCAAATTGGAAAACCCCCGGAAAACAAACCCCCCAAAAACAAAACCCAAAACCCAAAAAAACAGGACAGAGGGAAAGAAAATCAATGTTTTTAACAGGGGACAAACCCCTTTTTTGGAGTTTTAAGTGGGGGGTTTTCCTTTTGGATTGACAGCTAAACTGGGATACACAAAAAATTTTTATAAAAGGGAAAGGGTGGTTTGTCCCCTGTTTTAAATTACCCCCCCACCCGGACCCTTAACCCCCGAAAAAAGCAGGGGTTGAAATGGGAAAAAAATTGGGAAAATCTTTTTAAAAATTTTCCCACAAACATATCCCAAACCACCGATCTGCTCCCGCTTCTCCTGCCTATAAAAAAGAAATTTTTTGCTGTTATGGAAAAAAGTAGAAAGGGGAAGGAGAAGACACAGGATGCAAAACCTTGTATAAATAAAAGTAAGAAAAAAAACAGATTGAGATTTAAAAATTTTTTATACGTTTTAAACCCCCATGTTGGGGGGACCAATATGGTAAAAACACAACCCAATCAACTTAGTTATAGATCCAAAAAATGAACTTTAAGGTTTTCCACTTGGGGGGAGCTGCTTTAAACCTTTTCTGTCCAATGCTAGACATTAAAAGGATATAGGAAATTAAATACAAGTGAAACATACACTGGGAAACATACAAAAAAAATGATGGCACCTCTCACACTAAGGGTATGGGTTTACACCGGGTTTTAAAAAGGGGCCTATTTCAGTCCGTAAAAAATTTCGCGCCGGGTGCACAAATTTTTGGTGGAATACTCCCCGTTTATTACGGTATCCACAATTCCTTTATAGAAGGGCTAAAGATTTACGTCTCCCCCTTCTCCCCCGCTCGGAGAATCCGCCGCGGGGGGGATAATTTACGTTTAATTAAACCCGCGGGGTAAAAACCCCCGCGGTATAAAAGTCTAGGGGCCGGCGAGGTGCCCCGCAAATAAGCCGTGTGAACCCAGCCTATGGGTATGTTCACACGGCTTAAATTGCTGCGTATTTCGGCGCATATTTCGTCGTGTATTGCGCTTTTTACAAAAACTAGGGAAAAATTTATAGTCTCATAGGAGCTATGGATTAGTGTCGTCCCCCCGCGCGTACTTTTTCAATCGTTTTTGTACGCGAGGTGTTAAATTTGACATGAAAATTGTTGGGGTTTTCAGGTCACTGACAATGCATGTCTATAGGGCTGGCACCCGGCGGCCCCCACGTGCTTTGGAATTACGTGCGTGGTTCCAAAACACACGGTGTATTACGCCGCGTACTATATGCGCTGCAATAAGCCATGTGAACATACCCTAATACTGTATGTGGGATATAAAAAAAACAAAGACTTAGACTAAGGTATATTAAATGTCTTATTTTGCCTTTTTAATTAGCAAAATTGTACAAAGATAAAAAGATAAATTTAAAAAGGCACGTGTTTTCAAAAGCTAGAAAATAAGATTTTTCAGGAATTAGAAAGGGGGGGGGGGAAAACCTTTTTTGACCTTTTTTGGGCGCCAAAAAAGGGGAAACGGCACCCCTGAAATTAAAATCAAAATAAGGGTCCAAAAAAATATAAAATTACAAATATTTTCACACAATACATTTGAAAATATAATTTTCAAGAAAATAGTTTCCTTTTAAAAAACCCCAAAAATTTTTTTTTTAGATGTACTGTCGGCACACTTCAGGTCACAGTCAGCTTCATAGCAATGTATAGACTGCGATAAAGGGAATATATTAATTATTAAAAATGACTAAACAAACTTTTAAATTCAGTTGATATCGCTAAAACAAACAGAATCCTAAAACACAAAACAAAATATTTTAACATGCCAGACTTTTTAAACATATAAAAAATACATCAAATGGCTTTTTTTTAATTTGTTATTTTTAATTTGGGGGAAATGGAAAAAAAGCAGTGTGGGGACGGGGGGGTTGGGGCCCCAACAGGGGAATTGATTTTGGGGGGGCCCCCCTACTGTTAAATAAAAATTTTAAACGGCCTCTGGGACTAAATGGGGCCCTTTTTACCAAAAATACAGTGGAAAAACCCAGAACTGTAATGTGAAAGTACAATAGAAAGGGGAACTCAAATATCTGTCTATCTCAAAATTTTTTCCAGCCCTAACATATCATAGAACAGGCTAAGTAGCTCCACCCATACCCCCCCCCACCCACAACAATATCCCCCCTCCACCCACATAAAATATCCCCCTCCACCCCCCATACAAACCCCCCTCCACCCAAAATACAATATCCCCCTCCCCCCGAAAACCCAATATCCCCCTCCACCCCCCTCCAATATCCCCCCTCCCGCATACACTACCCCCTCCCCCCACATACAATTTTCCCCCTCCCCCCCATAAAAATACCCCCTTTTCCACCAACATCCCCAAAAACCCCCCCTTTTTCCACCCCCCCAATACAAATCCCCCCCCCCCCCATACAATACCCCCCCTTCCACCGCATACAATTCCCCCTCCGCCCGCATACAAATCCCCCCCCCCCATTTAAAATATCCCCCTCCACCCAAAAAAAACAATATCCCCCCCACCCACATCCAATTCCCCCTCCCCCCACATACAATATCCCCCCCAAACCCAAACTTTACAATATCCCCCCTCCACCCCCACATACAATATCCCCCTGCCCCACAAACAATATCCCCCCCCACCCCCCCACATACAAAATCCCCCACCACCCCCCCACAAAAAATATCCCCCCCGCCCACATACAAAAATCCCCCTCCCCCACCCCCCATACAATTCCCCCTCCCCCCACCCACATACAATATCCCCCCCACCACCCACAAAAACAAAACCCCCCACCACCCCCCACTTTACAATACCCCCCCCTCCCCCCCACATACAATATCCCCCTAAAAACCCCACATAACAATATCCCCCCCCCACCCCCCTACAATACCCCCCCTCCCCCCCCACATAAAATATCCCCCTCCACCCACATACAATATCTCCCTCCCCCCCACATACAATTTGCCCCCTCAACCCACAAAAAATACCCCCCTTTCCCCCCACATACAAAAATCCCCCCCCCCAATCCCACTTTTCCCCATCCCCCCCAACATAATATCCCCCTCCCCCCCACATTACAAAAACCCCTCCCCCCAATACAATATCCCCCCCAGAAACCCACAAACAATACCCCCCTCCCCCCACTCCCAATACCCCCCCCACCCACATAAAATTCCCCTCCACTCACATACAAAACCCCCCCTCCACCCAAAACCAATATCCCCCCCCCAAACCCACATAAAATTTACCCCCCTCCACCCCCCACATCCCAATATCCCCTTTCCAAATTACAATACCCCCCTCCACCCACATACAAAAACCCCCCCCCCCCACATCCCAATACCCCCCCCTCCACCACCCACTAAAATTCCCCCCTCCCCCAACCCCCCTTACAAAAATCCCCCCCCAACCACCCACATCAAAACCCCCCTCCACCCCCCACAAACAATATCCCCCTCCACCACCCCATACAATATCCCCCCCCACCCCACATCAAAATATCCCCTCCACCCGCATACAATTCCCCCCCCAACCCGCATACAAAATCCCCCCCCAACCACATAAAAATTCCCCCTCCACCCACATACAATATCCCCCTCCACCCCCATACAATATCCCCCCCCCCCCCACACAAAAGATCCCCCCCCCCACGTTTCCCTTGGTCACATACCTATCCAATATAGAATTAAAAAAACCCCCCTAAAAATTAGGGACTCCCCGGAGATGTCATATCTATGAGTCGTTTTTTTTCCCTTCTTCTGCATCTGTTCCACCCCAAACCCATGAGGATTTTGCCCCGGGCCACAGCTCACCCCTCCCGTAATTAAACACAAATATCTTAGAACCCCCCTTTTTTTCCGGGAAAACCCCTCTTTTTTCTTTTTCCCCACCTTGTACAAAAAAACCCAGGGTGGGGGGGAGGGGGTTAAAAGCCTTGTTCCCCCTTTTTAAGGACAGGGTGGGGAGAAGGATTTAACCCCCCCTGGAGATAATGCTAAAAACTATGGGTTTGCTGCCCTAAAATTAAAAAAAACCCCAGGTGGGTAGACAAGCCCCCTGGGGTAGGTAGGCAAATAGGCAAGGCCCCAGTCTGTAGGTGGGTGGTTTCCCCAGTTAGGTAAGCTTTAGGTATTGGGGGCCCCTTTATTTGGGTTTGAAAGCAGTTGGGGAAACCCCCTTTAGGTATTTATCGGGCAGTTGGGGGCTTCCCAGGGAAGAAAGTATACGGGCAGTTAGGGCCTCCTTCGGTAGTAAACAGGTAGTTAGGGGCCTCCTTTAGCTAGTGTCCCAGGAAGTCGGGCCCCCCCTTTAGCTACTGTTTTAGGTAGGCCAGGGCCCCTTTAGTATTTGGGTTAGCCGGGCCCCCCCCCTTTTTGTCGGGGCCCCCCCCCGTAGGTAGTCGGGGCCCCTTTAGTATTTAGGTACCAGGGCCCCCTTTTTTATTTTAAGGGGGCCCCCCCTGTAGGTATAGGGCCCCCCTTGTAGTCAGGGCCCCCCTTATAAAGGTAGCGGGGCCCCCCCCTGAAGGTAGTCAGGGCCCCCCCTTAAAGGGGTTAGCCAGGGCCCCTCTGAAGGTAGCCAGGGCCCTCTAAAGGGTTTACCCGGGGCCCCCCTGTAGTCAGAGCCCCCCCTTTTTGCCAGGGCCCCCCGGTAGTCAACCCCCCCTTGTAGCCGGGAACCCCCCTTTAGCCCAAGCCCCCCTTGAAACCCAAGGACCCCCCTAAACAGACCCCCAAAATTGAAAACCCCGGCCCCACCCTGTATTTCCGGGAAGCCCCCCCTTGTAGCCGGGGGACCCCCTGTAGTCAGACCCCCCCCCTTGTACCCCAGGCCCCCCCCCCGTATCAGACCCCCCCTTGTACCAGGGCCCCCCTTGTAGCCGGGGCCCCCCCCTTGTAGCCCAAAAGATCCCTTGAAAGCCAGGGCCCCCTTGAAGTCAAAAGCTCCCTTGAACCCCAGGGCCCCCCCTTGTAGCCCAAAAAGCCCCTGCCTGTAGTCAGAGCACCCCCTTGTACCCGGGGCCCCCCCTTTAGTCGGGAGCCCCCCCCCCCTTGTAGTCAGACCCCCCCCTTGTAGCCAGACCCCCCCCTTTACCCGGGCCCCCCCCCTGTATCAGAGCCCCCCCGGGTTAGCCAAGAGCCCCCCCTTTTTGCCAGGCCCCCCTTGACCAAAGGGGGCCCCCCATGTAGCCAGACCCCCCCTTTGTACCGGGCCCCCCCCCCTTGGTATCAGAGCCCCCCTGGTCCCCAAGACCCCCCCTGTAGTCAGACCCCCCCCCCCCTTGTAGTCAGCCCCCCCTTTTAGCCAGACCCCCCCCCCCTTGTAGTCAGACCCCCCCTTTGTAGCCAGCCCCCCCCCCTGTATTCAGAGCCCCCCCGTAGTCAACCCCCCCCCTGTACCAGAGCCCCCCCCTTTACCAGACCCCCCCCTGTGGGCCAAAGAGCCCCCCTGTAGTCTACCCCCCCTTGTAGCCAGACCCCCCTTGTACCCAGAGCCCCCCTTTGTACCCGGGGGCCCCCCCGGTAGTCAGACCCCCCCGGGTTAGCCAAGCCCCCCTTGTAGCCGGGAGCCCCCCTTGTAGCCAGACCCCCCCTTGTAGCCAGGCCCCCCTGTATTTCAGACCCCCCCTTGTAGCCGGGACCCCCCCTGAAGTAGGCCCCCCTTGAAACCAGGACACCCTGTAGTCAGACCCCCCCTTGAAACCCCGGGGACCCCCTGTAGTCAGACCCCCCCCCCTTGTAGCCAAGGACCCCCTGAAAATCAGAGCCCCCCTTGTAGCCAGGACCCCCCGGGTAGCCCAAGCCCCCCCCCTTGTGGGCCCCGGGAACCCCCTTTTGTCAGCCCCCCCCTTGTACCCAGAGCCCCCCTGTGGCCAGACCCCCCCTTGTAGCCGGGGCCCCCCTTTAGCCAGGGCCCCCCCTGTAGCCAGACCCCCCCCCCCCCCCTGTACCCAGGGCCCCCCTTTTAGTCAGACCCCCCCCTTGTACCCAAAAGCCCCCCCCCTGGGTCAAACCCCCCCCCTTGTGGGTCAGACCCCCCCCTGTAACCAGAGCCCCCTCCCTGTAGTCAGACCCCCCCCCCTGTAGTCAGGGGCCCCCCCTTTTTAGTCGGGGCCCCCCCCGGGAAAGCCAGGACCCCCCCTGTAGCCGGGGCCCCCCCCTTGGGTAGTCCGGCCCCCCTTTGGGTTAGTCAGACCCCCCCTTGAAGCCGGGAGCCCCCCGGGTTTGGTCGGGCCCCCCCGGGTTAGCCGGGGCCCCCCCCTGTGGGCCACCCCCCCCCCTTTTTAAGTCAGAGCCCCCCCCCTGTAGTCAGACCCCCCCCCCCCTGTAGACAGACCCCCCCCCCCTGTATTTAAACCCCCCCCCCCCCGGTAGTCAGACCCCCCCCCCCCCTGTATTTCAGACCCCCCCCCCCCGGGTAGTCAGAGCCCCCCGGGTTTTTCAACCCCCGGGGGTTGTCAGACCCCCCCTTGGTTGTCAGCCCCCCCCTGGAAGAAAGGGGCCCCCCCTGTAGCCAGACCCCCCCTGTACCCAGAGCCCCCCCTGTACCAGCGCCCCCCTTGTATCACCCCCCCTTTGGGGGTTTAAGTTTTAAAAAAAAAAAACAATAAATCCTTCCCGGGGCCCCGGGTTTTCCCGCCCCCCTTCTGCGCTGCCCGGGCCCCTCCCGCCCTCTAGGCGGCGGGGTAAAGTGCCCGTCCCCGCCCGCCTACGTCACCAGTGGGGGCCCCGGCGCCCGGCAGGCGGAAGGCCTAATGCGTTAAAGCCTCCCGGGGGGAGAGCAGGGGGAGCGCAGCGCTTTTGGCGCTGTGCTCCGCTAAAAAAACCGCGCGCCCCGGGAGTGGGGGGACTTTTAGTCCCCAGCTACCGGGCCGGTCTCTGAGCCCCTGGGAAAGCGGGCCCCCGGCGCTCAGGGACCGGATCCCGGGGGGGGCCCCCCGGGGGAGCCGGAAACGGGCCCCCGGGGCCCCCAGCGGCTGGGGGGGGCCCACCGGGGGATCCCCCCGGGGGCCCCCCCCCCCCGGCCCCCATTTCCGACCCTGATAAAAAGGGTAAAAGTAAAAGAAAAGTCACAAAGACCAAACTGCTGAATAATAAAATATAATTAAGAGGAAATGAAAATGACAAGGATAATGCAATATACCAAAATGTACAGAAGTAATTAACCTCTGAAAATGTATCCCACTGACCTAAAAGGCCCCCCTTAAAAACAGTGGGGGCAATATAGTGAAAATTTAAAATGGGGAGAAAAAAGGTTTAATGACAGGGATCTTTTAAATTTTGGGAAAAAATAGGCACCCTTTAGGGGCAGAATGGTGTGGGAAAGGGGAAAAGGTATTATGGAGTGGGGCTTATTCTTTTTTTTTCAGTGGGAATTTGAAGTTACCCAAAAATTTTTTTGGGGAAAGGTAGAAAAAATGTCTATTTTTTAAAAATTTTTTGTTGCCCATAGCAACCAACAAAAGCTCCCCTTTAATTTTTTTAAAGCACTTTTTGAAAAGAAAAAGGGGGCTTTTGATTTTGGTTTTCCCATGGGCAACAAAAAAAAGTCTTTAAAAATAGACCCTTTTCACACATGAGGTCCCCTTTGGGTTTTTTGCAAACAAAACAGTTCTTTTCCCCCAGAAGGGCTGGCACACTTGCGTGGAGGCACACATAGAAGTCCAAATCAGTTCACATGACACGATTTTGTGCTGGCCCAGGGAGAGACAGAAGAAGAGGCTGGGGGGGGGGATTTTAAAAATTTTTTTACGGTGGGGCCTTTTCCCCCTAAAACCCCTTACTCCCCCGGAGTCACACCAAATTGGAGCAGGGGAAACGTTGCATGTGGGTGTGGGGAGATGATGTTATTTTCCCTCAGATTCCCCCGGACACACTCTTTCTTGGCTGATGTTTTAAACCCCCTCACTGCCCTACCTGCCTATAGAAAGTTGTGTGGAATGTTTTCCATGGTGTTTTTTTGCAGAAAAATAATAAACAAGCAGGAAAACAAATTGGGCGGGGTGAAAAGAAAAGCGCCTTTTTTTACTTTTACGAAAGTGTTAACAGTAAATAGAAGTACCCCAAATCCCAAATTCTTGCCCCCAAATGCCCCCCAAAATTCACTTACTTTCCCCCTTTTCCCCATCAGGGGCTAGGTTTTTTGGGAAAAATGTGGTGGAGGTCATTAGCGGGCAAAAAGTTAAAACCCCTTTCTGACCCCAGGGGCTGACACAACAAATTTCTTAAAGTTTAAAAAAACACCCTTTTTATATGTTTCATATAAATGACAAAATAATCACTGTGACAAGAAAGCACCCTGAGTCAAAACCCCACCCTTTGAAAAGGGAAATTCCACCCTAGTGTGATTCCCCTTTTTCCCCTAAAGCTGGGGAAAACTCCCACCTTTAAAGGGGCTGCTTGGCTGGTGACCTCCAGGGGGAACAAAGCCAATATTAGCTTCTCTTCCTGGAGGCCCAGCTTGTGGGCCCCCCTTATCCCCCCCAGACTCAGCCCCCAAATGAACTTTTTTGCCTCCAAAAAACCACCCTTTTGGCGGGGAGACCTCTCCACCTTTCCCTTTTCCAATCAGGGGCTAGGTGTTTTTAAAAAATGGTTTAAAAGGGGGCATTGGGGGGCAAAAGCTTGCCTTTTTGGCACAGGGGGCTGAAAACAAACTTTTTCCAAAAAATACACAAAAACATTAAATATGTTTAAAATAAATTAAAAAGAAAAATAATGTTCTGTGACAAAACATCTCGATAAAACCTTACAACAAAATACCCGTACGGGTTTTACTTTGCATTTGTATACAGGGGCATAACTACTGGGTTAGCAGACATAGCAGCTGCCCCGGGGCCGAACCCTTTGCTATGGAGCCTAGGATTCTCTAATTACACCCCTGATTGTATGACGATACACGGAGACTTAGAAGAGCTAAGTTTAGAAAGCAAGGGTTTTGAATTTTCCAATTCCTGCTGATTATGGGAAACAAACTGTTCATGATAATTAAACTTGTGAGTATCTTTGTTCTTTTTAATGTGTTTGGGGATAACAGGGGGATAGCCTTGTTCTCTAATTGCTTTATCCCTAGTATATTTGTAAAGTTTCCCATTTATAATGTCAGCTCATCTTTTTGGACATTGCTTCTTATTTTTTGGTTGGTATCACTAAATTCAGGATGTTGATTATAAGGGGACAATTGGGAAATAAGAGACTGAATATCAAATGTTAACTCATTGCAATTGGTCTCTCTTTTCTGGCCTAAAAGTTTCATTACACATTTTGTCAAGCTTTATCAAAATGAACATGACGATGGTTAACATAAGTACACATTTAGGTCAACATGTCCCATTAGGGCTGCGCCATTTTTTTTGGGGGTATTTGCGGGAAAAAATTTTACTCCCTATTCTCTCTAAAAATGAACTGTAGTACATTAAAAAATAAGGGGTTTTACGCCAGGGGACGACACATTTGAAAGTGCTTAAATTGGGGCCCCCAAATTTTCAGCAATGATTTGCTATGAGTTTTTTTTTATTTAGGCGCATCAATTATACTATACAAGGTATGCCAGACGCCAGGTTTTTGACAGATTCATTCATTTAGGAGTACTATACACTTATTAGATTCACCTTAAAACTGGCGTGGCGGCGCCTCTTTTCTGACATGTTGCCCTTTGCATGTATGAAGTCCTATCAAAATTTTCATATTCCTTTAAAAATTTAAAACCTAAAATTAAAAATTTTTGTGTTTTTGTATTTTAAAATTTTTTTTCTCCCGAAACACAAATAGCATAAAAATTCTCAGTTTGTTCATTAGAAAATCCATGTTGTTTCCCGTTGTAATCTTTAACCTGGCCGTTAGTACGTGGAGAAAAATTTTCGTAAATTAAATTCTCACGGGGTGTAAGGTCAAATAAAACCCAATTTCTTACTACCCGTTTCCCCCAAAAAATAAGTCAGTGTCTTACATTAATTTTTGCCCCTTTAAGACGAGCTAAGACTTTTTTTTTGGGGTTTTCTTATTTTTCCTTGAACAAGAATGCACATTTATTGTTGAACAAAAATCAAAAATTTTTTAATATCCTGTATGATTTCATCACAAAACATTCAGCATAAGCAGCCAAACTCTGAATTTGCATAAAAAAAAAATGTACTACGTTTATTTTGGGGAGCATTTTTGTGGAAACAGGTATTGGTGCGCTCAGAGATAAACATAGGTGAACAAAATCTTTGTTAACGCTGTGTCTTTCCAAGGGGTATTGAGCCCTACGGGAAAACTCAGCCCACTGTCCCTGCCTGCTTACCTGCCCTAGGCGGCAGATGCACTGCCCGACAGCCCTGCCCTCAAGTGCGGGCTGCAGAAGAAGAATAGTCAGACAGTCCAGTCATAACAAATCAGGAACAAGCCACAATCAGAACCAAGGATAAACTAAAAAAAAGCAGTCAAACACGAAACGGTGGGATACAAAACAGAAGACAAGCCAGGTCAGGATCCCAGCCGAGGTCAGAAATACGGAAAAAGCAAATACAAAATACTAAACAAGTAATCAGGCAGCCAGGAAAATTTGACAGGCGCAGCACTCAGCTAGCAGGGAGTTTAAATGTGTTTCCCGGATACCGCCCCTGTAGCTGATTGGAGCTGCCTCTGGGTCCTCCCATTGGCTGGTGCACTCGCCCCCTGTCCGGAGTGGCTGGACCTCTGTCACTCAAAACAGCTCCCAGCAGACTGTCTATCAGGGTGGGGTCGCTGATCAGCTGCTGCAGAACATTGCTCCCTACAGGATGAGCGCCGCCTAGCCCTGACACGCTGTGATGGAAACAATAGTAGAGACACAGGAGCGCATACCTTGTGTAGTATTTAAGAACAAAAGGTTGAGATGAAATATGAAATATATTTATACTGCTCATCTATGTTGATTGTACACCAGATGGTATAACACAAGTGATCACAGAGCAGATCAGATAACATGTTCAATGCGACGGGTTCCCTTTACGTGTCTTCAAATGCTCTATAAAGGTTATAGGAAATAATAAGATTTTGATGAACAAATTTGCTCATAGTCTATTCAGTTTTGTACAGTTGTGTACTCAAAGGATTAACACATTAACGGAATATCAGATCTAGTGTTGCGCAAATAGTCCTCTGTTTGGTTTAAGAGCAGTTTTGCCAAAATTTTCACAATGTTTGGGTTCAGAACGTCCCAAATCTATTTAAATTCTATAGGGAAAATTCTGCTTGCACTTTCTGACCCAAACATAACCCTAACTTCACTCGTAATCCTTGCCCCAGGAAAACCACAGGGTGAGGGTATGTTCCACAAAGGTGTATTGGGGGGTGTAAATGTAAAGTGCCGCAATACACTGGGTGTTTTGGAAGCACACGCTGATTAGTGCGCAATTCCAAAGCACGGGGCAGGGGGGGGTTTCTATCCACTCCTATCATCAGCGGTGCGTAAGCGCTGCGAAACAATTGAAAATGTCACTTCTCCCCCCCGATACGATCGTATTGGGACGAGCAGGGAGACGAGCTTAATTCACAGCTCTGCATGAGAGCTAGAATTACTGTAATTGCATTGCACATTTCGCTGTGTATAAAGTGCAATACGCAGCGAAATGCGCAGGCAAATATGTGTCAAAATAAGCTGTGTGAACATACCCTTAGGATTATATCAAACATAACCCTAACTTAAACCCTAACCTTTGCTCTAGGGAAATTCCAGGGTTAGGGCTAGGATTATTCCGCGCATAACCCTAACTTCAACCTTAGCCTTTGCACTAGGGTTAGGCTTAAAGGGGTTTTGCCACGAAGTGAGTTCCTTACCTTTTATCTGCTTAGGAGAGAAGATAAACAAAGCATACTGAGCCACGGGGGAGAGGGAGAAGAGGTGAGCAGAGAGCGAGGAAGCAGTGAGCGTCTGCAAAGTTTACTCAATTAATTACATTACAACCAGTGGATTCTCTATACAGCAGACAGCCTCATACACTGCACTTTTCTCTCCAGCCCCTTGCAAACTCCTTCATGTTCCCTGTCATCAGATAAGAAGTGCAAACACGCAAGCGCAGCCAGATCAGCTCCTGTCAGTGTCCTGGTCGTGTCTAATTTAAACTGTCAGGAAACTAAGGGGGACTGAGCAATGCTGTAGCTATCAGAGGCTTCACTCTTTGTAATCACATATATTTAGAAAAGTGATTAAATACCCGTTTTGGAGGATCCCACGTCAACATTAGATCGTGGCAAAACCCCTTTAAGGTTAGGGTTAGAGTTGAAATGGACAGTTATTTTCCAGATAGCAAAAAATAAAAATAGCAAATAGTGCAAAATATTTCTATGTATGTGACCTATATAATTTACATGTCTACATTTTTTTGTTCTTAATAGCCTATGAAAGGAATTGATTGGAATGGGCATGGATTTGCCTACATTGTAAAGTGGAGACGACAAAATCAGAATGAGGATTGGAAGGAAGAGAAGGTTCTGGACAATTTTGTATTTGTGAAGGACACCAAGACATTTGTACCCTACGAAATCAAAGTCCAGGCTGTGAATGATCTTGTCAAGGTTCCGGAGCCTAAAACTGTTATTGGATATTCTGGAGAAGACTGTAAGTTTCTATCATCTTCCATGGCAATATCCAATGTGAAATAAAATGAATGAATACAAAATGCACAATGTAACAAACATAACACAAATAAGGAAAATAAGACATGACAGTACCAGATACCATAGGAGAGTCCTGACCAAGTGACTTTACAGTCTAAGTAGAAGTAGGAAATGGGCAGCATACTAGCGATAGTACGAGTTCAGTAAAGTGCAGATTATATTGTGAGCTTGTCTAAACAGATACATTATGTTTGTCGCCCATCATTGTTTGAAGAACACGAATATGTCTGTGTTGAGGAAGTAACACATTACTATCTGACACATTTATGGCCCATCAAAAGTATTAGCCATAACTGTGTGAAAGGTGCCAATTCCACTTTCAGGACTCTCACCTAGCGGGAGAATGGGGGATGCCCTTTTCTGTACTATGTATCCCAAGCGATACCTGAAAGTCATGGCTCACAAACTCAACTACTTGTATGCACAGTTCCACATATGCGTCTTTACTTACTTCCACCTCTTTCTCTTTACATTTCTGAATTGCTACCCTCATTCTAATTTTTGTGTGTACTCTGCATCTCCCAGCAATATTATAGAAGACAGAAACATGCACATGGCACTCGCACCCAGGGAGCTAGTAATGCAAATTATAACAATACAATATCTTTTTTTTTTTACGTTTTTCATTTATATAAAAATTTCAATATTGGCAAATAAGCCATAAATACATGAATGAAGTCCCAAAAAGGTTTACTCCTCCAGCACTGCTGGTGTTTGAAGATTAAACCTTTTTGAGATTTTCTTCAATTTCATGCCCTTAGTTCAACGGGCTTCCTCCATCTGCATCATTTGGACATTTGAGGAATTACCTTCATGAATAGAACTTTAGGAAATTTTGGTGAGCATAAACATAGATTCACTATTGATATAAATACATGAAGGTGTGTAAATCAAAAAGGGGATTTATCGCTTCATCAGTTCGGCTGTTTACTTATAGCTTCATTTTCTCAGTTTCTCAAATCCAGGGGCTTTTCTTCCCCTCCCAGCTGGGTGTTTCTTAACTGAAAGGGGATGACATCATCCCCCCTTCACTGTTTGTACTCGCTCTTGAGTCAGTGTATTTTTCTGAGATCAGTGGGAGGGGAAAGCACATCCCTGCTCTTCCCCCACCTCTCTGTCTGCATTCCATTCCACATGTCACTGTCCTCTCTCTATGCAGTCTTATTTTGTAATAGCTGCTTGTTTACATACCACAGCCCTGCATTCAGTCTAGACAGTCTTCTATGAACTCAGAGCACTGATCTCTTCTCCTCTCACAGCTGGAGGTTTGTTACAGTTGAGTCCAGTCTTCTATGAACTCATCCAGAGCAGCACAGATCAGTCTCCCTTCTATGTTTACATGCAGGAGCATTCGGCACCAAGCACAATTCAGCTGTTTTCTGATTGTAGAAGCAGCTGCAGTGTTACTGTGCTTCTGCTGGCTGTGCAGAGTGAAATTTTGCCGACCCCTTTATTCTGAGTGAGAGAGGCAGGCCTGCACGCTCCCGTGAATACGACCCGGTGCCAGACAGAATGTAAATGAGCAGAGCCGTCAGCCACTGAAATTCAAGGAGGTGGAATCCAACCGACACTGGGGAACAGAGTTTACAGAAAACAAGGATAAGGGAGACAGTGAAAACAAGACAGCTTTGCAAATGACATCCAATTGAAAAGTTGCTTGTTTTCACTGTCCCCTTATTCTGAAGACAATTTT
>JAODAL010048130.1:0-29279 GCA_025379985.1 Phyllomedusa bahiana | reverse complement strand
TGTAAGGAAAGATAGCGAAAAATGTTGCTGAAATTATGTGATGTTTATGACCACATTTAAATCCACCGCTACTTACAAGTGTTCTCTGTTGGATGGTGCGCATGCTGGTGTGGGTGGGCGATGTCCGCTCCTGCTCGCGTCCTTGACGCGCTGCGCGCATGATCGGAAGTTGAATGCTTCCGCGCATGCGCGTTGGTGCGGAATGCCGAATGGGTCGCCGACCCGCTCCCCTTCGAACACTGCGCATGCGCCGCGGACAATTCAACAGATTGTTAGCGGTATTTAAGGCTGGGGATTGCTAGTGGATGTTAGTACCCCTTGAGAAGCAATCATTGCGAAACGCGCGTCGGGCGCAGGACTTAATATGTTATAGGACTTACCAACTAAGGTATATTCTGCTAACCTTGCAGTTTAACTCCTCAGCTACCCTGCGATTATAACGATAATTAGTTTACCTTATGCATGGAGTATTTTGAAAGAATGTCCATTTAGGAGAGTATCCTCTTTACTTCTATCTTACCTGGTTAGTCCTATCCTAACAACTCCACTTGGTCAATTACACCTTGTTTGTTTAAGCCTGCTTTTGTTTAGATTATTCTGTAAACACCATTCATTCTGTTTTTCTTGTATTTTAATGATTGTTAATAAAATTTGATACTTTTTATACCATCTACTCTCTAATTTTCTGTATGTTATGCCTTTTTCATATTAAATATAACATATTAATAAGTCTAGTCCATGATTTCCCTAAGACCCACAACCTTGAAGAAGTGTTTTAACCCTGTAACTGCTGGAGAGCAGTGAGGTAACCCTGTAATCATTGGTAAGTGGTATTTTTGGATCAGAGCCCTTCCCTCTGATTTCCTTTTTCCTGATTATTGAGGATGGTGGTGGCAGCGATATATTTTTGCAGTGCTGGAACTGTCTTGGGGTGTGATTTATGCTCGATTTGCCACCTAAGAGAGAGGTGAGTGCAAAGAGAACTGAATGGAAATAAATCAACTCTATCCAATGGCCCCCACGTCACGGGCTGGTGAGTATGTATCCGACACCCTTCATCGGGCAAGAGGCAAGACGCAGGTTGGTGGACCTGCAAAGGTTACCATTCAACTCTCTCAAACAACTCTCTGGACTGACCATCAGCTGACCATGCGGCCAATGTGAGCTTGACTATTAGGAATGGTTGATTGCTGGCCCTCTGTAAAGCTGGAGACTTCATTTGGTGTCTGTTGCTGAGTATCCTGTTAGCTGAGAGCTTCTGTCTTGTGAGCTTATTGCATTCTGGTTAGATTTCTGTTCCCGGTTACACCCCTTTTCGTCTCAAATCCCTGTTTCTTGAGTTCTGCCCTGTCTCAGTGGTTCAGTATGTTCCATTCCTAAGTTCTGTTTGGTTGTGCTGTTCTGGTTAGGGTCAGCAAAGCTGAGGGACAATGGTAGGGATATCATCAGGGTTAGGATACGGCCAGGGGGGACTGATGTTAGGGCCAGTGCTAGGGATAGTTTAGGGAATACTATTTGTTACCATCAGGTGTTTTATGGTGTCCTGATTCTGGATTAAATTGATTTATCCTCCCATATCCATCCATGCCTTTGTCATTGTCTGTCTTGCTGTCTGTCATCCCTTTGTAAGTCCCTACATTTATTTTTGATACACGCTTTGTATAACTTGCACGCGACTGCTAATTGGCCTCATTTCTGCTATAAGTTTTATTACCATCCTGCATTGTTACAGAAATTTGGCGCCCAAAATTGTGTCAGAGCCTAAGCCTGCCAGTCCAACTCTTGGCTTGGCAGTAGTATAAAGGGTTTTTCCCACTACAAGGATTGCTGCTTTTTATGTTAAAGAACTTGCAAAAACAAGTCACTTTGCAATATGTGTCCATTACCAGTGTCCTACCTATTCTGAGATATCCCCTCTTGTATGGGCTGCATCAGCTCCTCAGGTCGCTATAGTTACAGACCTGTTCTACCTCTCCTAATAGGCTGCCAGCACTGGTTGCTATAGTTACAGACCTTTTAAATCTATCTTGATAGGCTGCCAGCACTGGTTGCTATAGCTACAGACCTGGCTTCTACTGCAGCCTAGTGGAAGTCAGTAAACACGCCTCTAAATTCAAAGTGAAACCAAGAAAACAGGACTGAGGTGAGATGAATCAATGTAGTGAGACAACCCCTTTAAATCACATTTTTTCCATACGTATCAGCTGTGTGTAAGTATCACTTTAGGCGGAGAACCTCCATAGGTTGAGCATATTGTCATCATTATTGATTCAGCTTCTTTTAGATCTGACCTCCTACATGTTCTCCATTTGCAACGTTCTGCTCCAATAATTAGAGACATTAGGCAATTATAGAAAAAAGACACAGTGGCAATTGTGAGACTCCCATGTGTCCGTCCACCTTTTATTTTCAGATTGACACCTACAGAGGATATCAATCTGTTCATATGGATGTAATGCTAGTGAAGATTGCAATTATTGCACATTCGTTTGTAGAATTTTAACATAAGAACAAATGAGTATATGGTTTCCAGTTTATACACATCTCTCGGCCCCATTTTGGTATCCCCCCGGCCCAAAACCCCTTTTATTTCCCAAGGGCTTTAGGGGTACTCCCCCAAGCCCCCAAATACGGCTTTCAATACATGATAACAGGAGAAGATGCAATATGTATTATAATTAATTCATTAAAAGGGGACAAAAAATAAAAAAACACAGGCTTTTTAAACCCAAAGCTGGGTTTCTGGATATATGGGGTTTATATGATAGAGGAGAGGGGGCCCGAGGCTGTGAATATTGGGTTATATATAGAGGAGAGGAGCTGACTCTGGGGATAAAAGGGGTTATATGATAAAAGGAGAGAAGCGACCCTCTGTGATATATAGGGTTATATGATAGAGGAGAGAACTGGGGCTTGTGATATATAGGGTTATATGTAAAGGAAAAGAAGGGGAGCTCTGTGATATATAGGGTTTTTATGAAAAGAGGAAGAAGCTGAGCTCTGTGAAATTTGGGTTTTTAAAAGATAGAGGAGAGAAGTTTGAGCTCTGTGATATATGGGGTTTTATTGATGAAAAAGGGAAGCTGGGGCTCTGTGATATATAGGGTTATAGGGTAGAGGGGGAAGAAGCTGAGCTTGTGATATAGGGGGTTTAAATTTGATAAAGGAGAGAACCCTGAGCTCTGTGATATATAGGGTTATATGATAGGGGAAAAGAAGCTAAGCTCTGTGATATATAGGGTTATATGTAGAGGAGGGGAAGCGAGCTCTGTGCTATATAGGGTTATATATAATACCGGCTACGAATAGCTGCTATTAAAAAGGGCCCAAAGGGGCTGGATGCCCTTTTATACCAGCTTTAGTGAGCATACAATTATCCCCCCCAAAAGGGTTTTTTCAAAAAAAAAAGAAAATTTTGGTCAGCTCACCTGGTAGCTTGCAGGGAATTTCCCAAACCCCCCCGGGATTGAATGACTAAAACTCCCCCCCCCAAAGGGAAAACCCAAAAAAGGGAAAAAAGGCAAATGAAGAAACCCCAGCGCCCCCAATCATGTTTTAAAGGGAGAAAAATGGGGTTCCCAGCGTTTTTTAAAAGGGTTTAAAAAATATTATGAAAAGGTATAAAATTTATATCGCATCCAAGGGGACGCGTTTCAACCCAAAAGCCCCCTTTTAGTCATGGATCAAGTTAAAAATGAAATACATTATTTAAAAATATACCCCGGGACCCTCCCAATCCCATGCCCACTACTTCACATCACGGGGATTGGGGCCGGGCCCAAATTTAAATAAAAAAAATTAAAAAAAAAAAAAAGAATATTACGAAAATTTAAAAAACAAAAGCAGAGAAATTTAAATGAAAAAACTAATATTGCTTAAAAGATCATATCGTTTTTTTTAAAAACCAAGGGGTTTTGTCTAGTCCCAATTTTAAAAAACCCCCAAAGTTCTCGTGTGAAAATTTATTTTTTTTTTTTTTTAAAAGCCCTTCCACCTCTTCTGGGTTTTTTTTAACTCTCTTTTTTTCCCTGAACTAAAAGATCCGATTTTATCCCCCCAAATGTATGTTTTGGGAAAAATTTTGGATGCCTTAGATACTCCAATATTGGGGGGGTCTTTTGGTTCCCAATAGGGTTCCCTCCGGAAAACCGTGTCTTTAGGGTACAGGGATGGGGATCCCACTTTTTGAAAAAGGGGAAAGTCCCGCATGTAATTAGATATTTTACCCATTTTGTTTTTACAATTGATATATGACTGTTTTTTGTGGTTAGTATTCTGGGGATGGGGAATGAAAATTTGTGGGGATCTAACATAATTACAAGTAGTGCATCTAAAATTGTCCACACTTATACATCCCCTTACTGTTAACCAAACATGTTCAGTAAAATTTTATCTTGGGAAAAGAAAAAGTGCTAGGGATAAAAAAAGTCTAAAAGTATGTCCGTTTTTTAAAAGAAAAAAACAAAAACTTGTGTTTTTAAATTTTTTGGGGTTCATTAATTTGTATAGTCCCCCTATTTTAAATGAAGATGTTTTTTAAAAATCTCCCCCCCCGGGGAAAAAAAATTCCTATTAAACGGGTGGGCTAAAAATGTATAGAAAAAGGGGGGGAAATTTTTTTATTGTTATCCTTTTCTTCTCTTTTACCAAAATTCTTAAATTGTAGCTTCTTTGGGTTTTTAAAAGACTTCTCTAGTTACTTTTCTATTCTCCCGGCTAGTTTTATCTAATACCCAAATTTTGATGGGCCCCCTTTTATGTAAACCTCTCATATGTTCTTTTTCAAAAAATTGAAAGGGAATCTGAGTTTGGAACATTTCCTTTTAATTCTGGGTGAGTTCCCCATAGGGTTTACCCCCTTAAATTTGACATGCCCCGGGATATGCATTTTGCATGCAAAAGGGTGTTTTGGGAAATTTGGTTTACGATGGGGGGAAACATTTCCCACTCCCCTGTTCTGACCCCACCAATGTAAATTACCCAAAAAATTAATAGTATCCTTATCCCAGGCAAAGGGAAAAAAATTTAAGTTCTTTTTTGTTATTGTTTACAAAATTTTCCCAAAAATTTCCCATAGTTGTTGAGGGGTCCCCCCCCCCACATCGGGAGCGGGTCGTTTTTGTAACGCCCAAAATCCCAAAACCTGATGGGGGGGGAAAGAAAGGGAAACTGGAGACAAAAGGTATTCTCCTCCCAGGCGACATATATTTTGTTCGCCAGGGACGGGGGAAAAACCCCTCCCATGGACGCACCAACTGTTGTAAAAAGGAAATTTTCCTTTAAAAAAAAAAAATTATGGTTTTCAACAAAAAATTTTTCATATCAGAATGAAATTGTATTAGATCCAAAAGAAAAAAATTTTAAAGCCCTTTTGAAGATGAGAATTCCCCGAACTTCAAGGGCAAGATTTTTAGGTATCGCCCCATACAGGGGGAAACCACACACATGATACCCAAGAGTACGTAATATCCCATTCCCGCATCCACCAACATAGTATTAGGGCTTTTAGTATTTTAATTTTAGCCTGGCAACATAATCACAGAGGCCTTTTAAAAAAATATCCCCCAAAGACCAAAGTTTCTCCCAAAAAGCCAATTCCCCCTACGAGGGGCCCCAGTGGTGGGGGAAAATCTTTTGTGTCCTTAGGAAAAAAGTGAAAATAGGGAAAAAAGGGGAATTTAAATACAACTTTTTGCAAAAGTAGAAGTTTAAAAACACCCAATTTCCCCCCCTTTATCTAATATGCATTTCAATATTTTTTTTTATATTCACTTGTGGGATCTTGACTCAGAGGGAAAATAAGGGAGAGGGTTATCATTAAAAAATTGTCTCATTTAATTTTAAATATAACCTGCATCTAGGGGGTTTCAACCGCACCACCCTTATCTCAGGGGCTTTTTTTTAGTAATTTTTTTATTCCCAATTTTTTATTAAGGGTAAATGCTCTTTTTTTTGTAAGATTATATTTAAAATTGTTTTTTTCACAATTTTTTTATTTAATTTCATTTAAATTTTTGTCCTACACCCAAACTTGAAAAGGTCCCAAACCTTTAGCGGGGGATTGAAAAGGGTAAAAATCTCCCATTCTTAAACCCTTATTTCCCCTTTTGTTGTGATTGTTCACCCCCCATGTTTTTATTACTCAAAAACCTTAAATCCGGGTTTAAAAAAACATTTTCTGCAAAAAAAAAAATAGTTTTGTGCATAGGGGTATTTAAAAGGTTCCCTTTATTCTTTAAACTCTTGTATGGTTTCCCCGTCCCATTTTTACTGTGAAAAAAATTTTTTTTAGTGTCAACGTTTCCCAGCAAAAAATTTTTCGTCCAAAATAGGGTTTTTTACAAATCAAAAAACCCTTTGTTTTGGACAAAATTCAAGCCTTTCGATTTAAAACTGAGGGGTTTTTTTTTTTCCCCCCAAACAAAATAACTAGAGAATTGGGCCCCCAGGGGGAATTTAAAATCGTAATTCCGTCTCTTGGTTTGCCTTCTGGCTCTTATGTTTTCTTCCACCCCCCGCCCTAAAAGTTTTTTTGATTGGACCCCGGGAGGGTTTTAAAATTTAAACTCGGTGGGGGGGAATTTTTTAATTTTTTTTTTTGGATCCCCGGGTTTCCCCAAAGATGAGGGGAAACCCGGGGTTTTATCTGAAAATTGGGGTACAATCTTGGGTTTTCCCGAGTTTTTCAAGGTCCGGAAATTTTTCACTTTATTATAACCAGGGGGGAGTTCCCGAACCCTATTGAAAAGGTTTACTTGAGAAAAAGACTTTAAACCTTGGGGTTTTAAGATGTCCAAATTTTTAGACTTTGTTTGCTCGTAATCATTGTATCCGTTTTAGAATTTTTTTTTTTTGTAGCTTTCAATATTGTCCTCTAGTTTCTTTAAATTCTCTGTATTTTACCATACAAATCTTTGTTTTAATGATGTAGTCTCTGTGGGCTGTAACGGGTTTTTAAATCCATAATTTTCTGTATTGGGGGAGTAGCTCTCATCTATTCTCATGTTTAATCAGCAATTTTTATTAAATTTAAAAAGGGTTCGCTGAGGAAAATTCCACTGATCCATGAAAAAGTTTTTTTTCTGTCCCTAAATTTGGGTTTGGGGGTTTCTTTTTAAACCGCAGACCTTAGGAATCATCTCTTGTTTAAAACTCCCCAAAAGTGGTCCCGGTCCCACCATTTAAATTTTAGTTCTTTTGACATTAGAGTTCTATTTTTTCCCTATTGCTCTTCAAATCCCCCATTTATTTTAACAAAAATTGGATGTTCAGTCCTTAGAAAGATTCGTGTGCTCTTTCCTCCTACTTGGGAGGGTAGAAAAACATCCCAGTGCCCTCTGCCATAATAAATATATGGGAACCTCTATAGAAAAAAAAAAAAACCTTGTACAACGTATTTTGGGGATAAAACTTTTTCGCGTGCAAAAAAAGTTAAAAATTTACCTATCCAAAGGGTATAGAAGGGAAAAGAATGTTTCCCCAAATATAAATCTGTAAAGGGACACGAACCCCTTTAAACGGAAAAAAAAAAAACCAAAAAAAAAAAGTTTGGTCAGCTTTCCCCGGTTTTGCTTGCATGAGACCAACGCCCGGGTTGAATGACTGGGAAAACCTCCCAGTCCAAAAGGGAAAAACCAAAAAAGGGAAAAAAAGGGAAATGAAAAATCCAGCGAACACGGCCTCATGTATGAAGTAGAAAAAATTTAGGTTCCAGCGTTTATTAAAGGTTAAAATATTATGACAGGTATCAAATATATCGCATCCAGCCGACGCGTTTCAGAGCCAAAGCTCCTTAGTCATGGCCTCAAGTTACAATTAAAAACATTACATAAATATAGCCCGACCCACCATCACAAGACCCAAAGTCACAACACGGGATTGGGCCGGCAAAGTAAATACAAACATTAAGAATATTACTGATAATTAAAAACAAAATGCAGATGTATTTGATGAAAAAGCTAATATTGCGTTATAAGATCATATCGTTTGTTAAACCAAGCGGTTCTAGTACCAAGTTTAAAAATCCACCACGCTTCTCGTGCCAGCATTTCTTTCTAAAGTCTCCACCTCTTCTAGGTTTTTTAACTCTCTCTATTCCCTGAACTATAAGATCCGATGTATCTCCCAAATGTATGTCTTGACTAAGGAGCTTTGGCTCTGAAACGCGTCGGCTGGATGCGATATATTTGATACCGGTCATAATATTTTAACCTTTAATAAACGCTGGAACCTCATTTTTCTACTTCATACATGAGTGCCGTGTCGCTGGATTTCTTCATTTGCCTTTTTTCCTTTTGAAGTATTTCAAAGGTATATTTTATTGTGCACATATATACATAAAAGATCTTTAAAATACAAAATACATATAAACAAACCTAAAAAACTCAACGCGTTTCGCACACATCTAGTGTGCTTCATCAGGAGTAATGACCTTATAACTCAATAGCTCATTTATACTAAAATACTGGTAGTGGACCAACCCATTTGCATATCACCATTCTCCTCTCCACTGGTGAGGGCGGAAGTGACACGCAATGGTGACGTACTTCCGCCTTCGACCTAAGAGATGGAGACTAGCGTTCTCGTGGGGGCTTTGAAAATAGGACGGATTAAGGTAAAAGATTACACAGTTCTGATTGTGGGGTATTATATGGATTATTGCACAAGCTAACATGTAAAGGGGAGGAGAATGGTGATATGCAAATGGGTTGGTCCACTACCAGTATTTTAGTATAAATGAGCTATTGAGTTATAAGGTCATTACTCCTGATGAAGCACACTAGATGTGTGCGAAACGCGTTGAGTTTTTAGGTTTGTTTATATGAAATTTTGTATTTTAAAGATTTTTATTTTATATATGTGCACAATAAAATATCCCTTTAAAAATATTTCGGGGATAATTGAAATGCTCACTAGAGTGGTATAAAACGGTATCCGAGCGTTTAGGACCCTTAAAAAATAGCAGCTATTCGTAGCACGGTATTAAAATTTTTAAACCCTTTGGGGGATTTCTTTGTGGGGAAAGGAAAAAAGGGGGATGGGAAGGGGGATAGGGGGCTCTTGGATTGGATGCATGTTTTTAAAAATGAGTTGTACCTTTTCTGTAGAAAACAACTTGCAAAGGGGAGCTTTTTTGAATTTTTGGAATTTGGATTTTATATTTTTAATATTAAAATACCCAGTGCGCCTTTGTTTTCCCCCCAACCCTGTTTTTGTCTTTCCCTCTTTTTGAGGCGGATTCCCAAAAAAGAAGTATTATATGGGTTAAATATGCAGGTGGGGACTGGGTTTTGCAGGGCCCCGGAGGCAGTGAAAGTCCCCCCCCCCGGGGCCCGGGTTCCGCATCCGGTCATAAACCCCCGGGAAAACCGCGTCCCAACCCGTTTAGGGGAAGGGCCCCGGGAGTTGGGGACAAAATGTCCGGGGGCCCCCCCGGGGGCCCTGCCCCGGGTGCCCAGCGGGGCCCACAGCGCCACTAGGGCTGGGGCCCCGCGGGGATCTCCCCGGCAGCCCCGGGAGAGGGGACTTTTAGCCCCCAACTCCCGGGGGGCCGGGCCCCTCACTGCGACGTGGTGTGGGGGTGACGTAACTTCACCGCGCCCTATGAGGGCGGAATTTAAAAAGGAGCCGGGGGCAGACGGGAGGGCCGGGACCTCCCAGGAGCGGGGAGACAAGGAAAGTGATTGTTTTGTTTTTTTTTTTTTTTTTTTTTTAAACTACCTACAGGGGGGGGTTTCGGCTACTAGGGGGGGGACCCCCTTGGCTAAGGGGGGCCCTGGCACTAGGGGGGGGGGACGGTTTAAAAAGGGGGCCCCGGGTACTATGAGGGGGGAAAAAGGGCAAAGGGGGGGGCCCTGGTTTACTATGGGGGGGCACTGGCAAAAAGGGGGGGGCCCGGGGCTAACCTATGGGGGGGACATTGGCCAAGGGGGGGCCCTGGCTACTTGGGGGGGAAAATGGCTAAGGGGGGCCTGGTACTATGGGGGGGGACACGGGCAAAGGGGGGGCCCGGGTTATTTGGGGGGGCCCTTGGCAAAGGGGGGGCCCTGGCAAACCTATGGGGGGGGAATGGTTTAAGGGGGGCCTGGCTATTTAGGGGGGGGGACATTGTAAGGGGGCCCGGCTACAAAGGGGGGATGGTTAAGGGGGGCCCTGGTATTTTAAAAGGGGGACACTGACTAAGGGGGGCCCTGGCTACAAAGGGGGGGAATTTGGCAAAGGGGGGGCCCCCTGGTACCTATGGGGGGACAGGGCCTAAGGGGGGCCCCTGGCTACTAGGGGGGGGGGACACTGGCAAAGGGGGGGTTTTGGGCTACTATGGGGGGGAACCTGGTAAGGGTGGCCCCTTTGGTCAATAGGGGGGGGCCCACTGGCAAAGGGGGGGCCCCTTGGCTACTATGGGGGGGGAACAAGGGAAAAGGGGGGGGGCCCGGGGGGGGGGTTTTTTATAGGGGGCGGGGGGGGCCCACTGGCAAAGGGGGGCTCGGGCCCTACTAGGGGGGGGACAATGGTTTTAAGGGGGGGCTTTTGGGCTACTATGGGGGGGACAGGGCCCAAAGGGGGGGGGTTTGGGGCCTACTAGGGGGGGGGGCACGGGGAAGGGGGGGGGCCCGGGTTTACTTTTGGAGGGGACACTGGCAAAGGGGGGCCCCGGGCTACTATGGGGGGGACACTGGTAAGGGGGCTCTGGTACTTTTGGGGGGGGCTGGAAAGGGGGGCCTGGTAATTTGGGGGGGGGAAAATGGCTAAGGGGGGGGGCCTGGCAATATGGGGGGGAACACGGAAAGGGGGGGGCCTGGCAAATATGGCAGGCCCAACTGGAAAGGGGGGCCCTGGCTGCTAGGGCGGGACATGGCTAAAGGGGGGGGGCCCTGGCTATATGGGGGGGACACGGGTTTAAGGGGGGTCTGGCTACTAGGGGGACACTGGTTAAGGGGGGCTCTGACTACTATGGGGGGGGCCCAGGGCTAAGGGGGGGGCCCCTGGTCCCTATGGGGGGGGCCCCGGGCCCAAAGGGGGGCCCGGTTTCTATGGGGGGGGGACACGGGGCCAAAGGGGGGCCCCCTGGCGGCTATGGGCGGGGAAAATGGCAAAGGGGGGGCCCTGGTACAAAGGGGGGGGAAAATTTGGCAAAGGGGGGCTCTGGCTATAGGGGGGACATGGCAAAGGGGGGGCTCTGGCTCTAGGGGGACATGGCAAAGGGGGGGCCCTGGTAGGGGGGGGGGACGCGGGGTTTAAGGGGGGAAAAAGGGCTAAGGGGGGGGATCTGGTCCCAAGGGGGAAAAGGGCTCCAAAGGGGGGCCCTGGCTACTAGGGGGGGGGGACTGGCAAAAACGGGGGGGGTCTGGCTACTAGGGGGGGGGGTTTTCTGGCTACTGGGGGGGGACACTTTTACTGGGGGGGCCTGACTAAAAGGGGGGGGGCCCTGCAAACAAGGGGGGGGCCTGGCTAAAGGGGGTGCCCTGGCTACAAGGGGGGCCGGGCCCTACTGGGGGGGGCCCTGGTACCTAAAGGGGGCCCCGGGCCCCCTTTACAGGGGGGGCCCCTGGCTCCCCCTAAAGGGGGGGCCCTTTGGCAATTACAGGGGGGGGCCTGAATACAAGGGGGGGCCCCTGGCTCCCTACAGGGGGCTCTGGAAAATCTAAGGGGGCCCTGACAAACCTAAAGGGGGGCCCCCTGATTCCTAAATGGGGGGGCCCCAAAATACCTAGGGGGGGGCCCTGCTAAAAGGGGGGTTTCCTGACAACCTACGGGGGCCTGACTACAAGGGGGGCTTTGGCTCCCTACGGGGGCCCTGATAAAAGGGGGGGTTTTGGGGCTACCTACGGGGGGCCCGGGCTACAAGGGGGGTTCTGGCAAACCAAAGGGGGGGCCCTGAACAAGGGGGGTTTTGGCCCCCCTACGGGGGGGCCCGGGAACTACAAGGGGGTTTTGGTCCCACAGGGGGCCCCTGACTCCCAAGGGGGGCCCTGGCTACCAAAACCACTAAGGGGGCTCTGATACCTACACGAAAGTTTAAAGGGGGGGCCCTGATTCCTGCCCCTTACCTAAAGGAGGCCCCAAACCTGTCTTTTTAAAATACCAAAAGGAGCCCCCTAATTGCCTGTATATTTTCCCAAAAGGAGCCCCTAACTGCTTTTAAAACTACCTAAAGGAGACCACTAACTGTGTTAGTACCAAAAGGGGGGGCCCCAAACTGCTTGCGGGGTTTTTTAAAGGGGGCCCCAAAATTACTACATTTAAACCTTACTGGGGGAAAACCCACCTACCAAACAGCCAAACTAATTGGGGGACTCCCCAAACCCCTTTCCTCCCGCCAAAATCTGGGGTCCCACCCCTAACTGTAGCCTATAAAATTGCATCCCTGGGGCCTGTTTAATCTACCGGGGGGGCTATTTCCCTTTACCCATTTTGGCTAGGTCCCCCCCCAACCCAAAACCTGGGGCTGGCCTAGAAACCTTTTTCCAGGGGGGGTTTTCCCCTACCAAAAATAGGGCCAAATCTGTTACCCTGTGGCCTCTCCCACCCCCCCCCCTTAGGATACTAGGCTTGTAGGCTCTCTCACCCTGGGTAGTTTTACAGAGGGGGGAAATAGGTAAAGAAATGCTGGAAATTGAGGATTCAAAGTTATTTGGTGAAAATTTTGCAGGAATGAAATTGTGGGGGGACAAAATCATCATGGCGGTGTTTTGGGAAAGGGTGCAGAAGAAAAGGGGGAAACGGAACGACACTGAGGAAGAGAACGACCAGAAGTCTCGGTGGTCCCTGGGGCCAAGGGTTATTTTTTATTTTTGTTTAAAGTGATTGGGGACTTTTGCAGGTGTTTTGGAAACCCCTATGGGGGGCTTTTATATTTTGGTGGGGGGTTGGGGGAGGGGTTATACCTGAGGTGGTGTTTAAACCCCTATGTGGGCCCCTTTTATGGCGGTGTTTTTTTTGGTTTTTACCTGAACTGGTGTCTGAAACCTCTATTTTTGGGCTCTATATGGCCCGGGGTTTGTGGTTATAACCCGAACTGGTGTTTTGACCTCTATGTCTTCCCATTATTGGGGGTTTTTGTAGGGTTTTTCCTGAGCTGGTGTCTGGGCCTCTGTTTTGTCTCTATATGGCAGGTTGTAAGGTTTTTAACCCGGCTGGTGGGCCCAAATATATTGTTTTTTGGGCTCTAATATGGCGGGGTTGGAGGTTATATTTTGAGCTGGTGTTTGACCTTATTTTGGTCTCTTTTATGGCGGTGTTGTAGATTATACCCGAGGGTGGTGTTGACCCCTTATGTGGTCTCTATATGGCGGTGTTTTTGGTTATACCTGGGGTGGTGTTCCAAATCTATGTGGTTTTTATAAAGGTGGTGTTTTTTGGTTATTTCTGAAGTGGTGTTGACCTCTATGTGGTTTATATGGCGGTGTTGTTGGTTATATTTGGAAAAGTATAGTGGGAGCGCACAGGGGTCCCTGATTGGGAAGGTGAGGGAAAACCCGACCCTATGATAGGGGGTTTTCACTTTCTTTCTTGGGGGTTTATTTTTTAAGGGGTGAGGTGGTGGGGAAAAAAACCCAAAGGGAAAACGTGGCGGGGGATATTGTATGGGCGTGGAGGGGGATATTGTTTTGTGGGTGGGGGGGGATATTGGGATGGGGGGTGGGGGGGATTTGTATGTGGGTGGTGGGGGATATTATATGTGGATGGAGGGAGTATTGTATGTGGGTGGGGGGGGATATTGTATGTGGGTGGAGGGGGATATTGTATGTGGGTGGAGGGGGATATTGTTAAAAGTGGGTGGAGGGGATATTGTATGCGGGGGGGGAGATTTTTGGGGTGCGGGTGGAGGGAGATATTGTTTGTGGGGGGAGGGGGGGTTTGTATGTTTGGGGGGAGGGGGGTTTTTGTATGGGGTGGAAGGGGGATAGTGGGATGGGGGGTGGAGGGGGAATTGTATGTTGGGGGGAGGGGGATATTGTTTTGTGGGGGGGTGGGGATATTGTATGGGGGTGAGGGGGGGATTGTATGTGGGTGGAGGGGGTTTTTGTATTTTGGGTGGGGGGGTATTGTTAAAAAGGGTGGGGGGGATATTGTATGTGGGGTGGAGGGGGATATTGGATGTGGGTGGAGGGGAAAATTGTATTTGGGTGGAGGGTTTTTTTAGGGGGGTGGTGGGGATTTTGTATGTGGGGTGGAGGGGGATATTGTATTTGGGTGGAGGGGGATAAATTTAATGTGGGTGGCGGGGATCTTGTCTGTGGGTGGGGGGGAAAATGGTATGTGGGTGGAGGGGGGATATTGTATGTGGGTGGGGGGGATAGTGTATGTGGGTGGAAGGGGGAAAATTTTTTTGTGGGTTTGGGGGGGGATAAATTTTATGTGGGTTTTGGGGGGGGATATTGTATGTGGGTGGAGGGGGGGATATTGTAAAGTGGGGGGAGGGGGATATTGTATGTGGGTTTCGGGGGAAAGGGGGGTATTGTATGTGGGTGGGGGAGGATATTGTAAAAAGGGGGAGGGGGGGTATATGGGGAAAGTGGGGTGGAGGGGGGTATGGATGGGGCTATTTAGCCTGTTGGTTTCCATGATATGTTTGACTGAAAAAATGTGTAACCCACATTGTAATAAAAATACAGTTTTTTGTTTTGGGACACTGTTTTATGTGGTAAAATGGGCCCCAAATTTTTGTCCCAGAGGCCCCGGTAATATTTTAATGTACAGTAGGGTGGGCCCCCAGATCAACTCCCTGTGGGCCCCCGACCCCCCCCCCGGGGCACTGGTTTTTATGATAAAAGGGAGAGAAGTGGCTCTGTGATATATTGGGTTATATGATAGAGGAGAGGAGCTGAGCTCTGTGATATTTAGGGTTATATGATAGGGAGAGGAGCTGGCTCTGTGATATATAGGGTTATATGTTTAGAGGAAAAGAAGCTGAGCTCTGTGTTTATATGGGGTTTTTTAAAATACGTATAAAACCCACAAATCACATAAGATTATTGCTTTTTATTTCAAAATTTATGATAATTTTATATAAGCGACCATTTAGATTCACATCACATAAACGTTTTCGGTCCAAACAAGACCTTCATCAGATGTGTCGCTTTCTCTTATGTTGTACAAGGTAAACAGACGCTAATGTTTTTCTGGAGTAAAGATTACTGGCCGTAGCACAGGGTTGCATATGATGAAGGGTTATATTTATGGATCCGTTTTTAGATGCATGTTTGGAGCCATGTTTCGTGCCCTAAACGGACCCAAACATGCATCTAACAATGTGCAGTGTGATTGACATTGCCTCAGTGTAAAATACACATTGGCATTCAGACGAGTGATCACCGATGTGTGTTTTACATGCGTGTTTCTGATACGTCTTTCGGATCCATTCAAAGAATTGTCATGTCAATTTTTGATCCGTTTGACGCAGCAGACGCCCTATGTAAAACTATGGGGTGCGATCCTGCTGCAGCCAAAACTCATCCAAACACACAGCTCCATGTTGGATGTGTTTTGGATGTGATTTACGCAGCGCTTTTGGATTCAACACGCCGTGTGAACATACTCTTATACATAGCTTGACTCTTCTGTCCTGTTTTATCTCTGCTGAAGGATGACCATTCATGAAAGATCAATATAACATGGATAGATGGATGGATTGAATGTTACATGAATAGGAAGATAGATATGAGATGGATAGATACAATGTTACTTTAATAGATAGATAGATAAATGAGAAATAAAGGGAGATAGATAGATATTGAGATAGATAGATAGATAGATAGATATGAGATTTGATAGATATGGGATAGATAGATAGATAGATAGATAGGAGATAGATAGATAGATAGATAGATATGGGATAGATAGATAGATAGATAGATAGATAGATGATAGATAGATATGGGATAGATAGATAGATAGATAGATAGATAGATAGATAGATAGATAGATATGAGATAGATAGATAGATAGATAGATAGATAGATAGATAGATAGATAGATAGATAGATAGATATGAGATAGATAGATAGATATTAGATATATAGATAGATATGAGATAGATAGATATGAGATCGATAGATATGAGATCAATAGATATGAGATCGATAGATACATAGATAGATAGATAGATATGGGATAGATATGGGATAGATATGAGATAGATAGATAGATAGAGGGATATTAGATATGAGATAGATAGATAGATAGATATGAGATAAATAGATAGTATGGGATAGATAGTAGATAGATAGATAGATAGATAGATAAATAAACCCCAAATCGAAATTTTACCCAACAGTTCTCAAGGACATTTACTAAAAAAACCCTTTTATGATTTAGTCACGGAGGAACTTCAAAATATTTCCTCTATAAATCACGAAAAAAAAAATCGAAATCTAACCTTAAATGAACGTAAGCAATTAGAAATTTACAACAAAATAATCAAATCGTGATTCGACCAGCAGGACAAAGGGGAGGGATAGTGGTCTTAAATTATATAGATTATCATGGTGAATCACTTAAGACCCTGTCTGATGAGTCCTACTTTCTGTATGTTCAGAGGATCCTTCCAAATGTTCAAAAAGAACTTTTACCAACTTATAGAAAAAAAACACTAGGGAAGGTGTTATTAGTAAAAATACTAATTATTTCTGTACATCAAAGAACCCAATACTCCTTATTTCTCATCTTCCCAAACTTCACAAGAACCGTCAAACACCTCCAGGTCGTCCTATTATTGCAGGGATTAATTCTTCAACCAGTAATCTCTCTCGGGTTTGTGGACTTCATTTACAACCATATGTAGTTAAATTAAACAGTCTTTTAAAAGGGACTCCGGACACTTGATTTCCCTTTTATCAGATCTGAAATTAGAAGGTAATCATATCTTTTTAAAACATTGATGTGACATCACTGTAACCAATATCACACATGAATTGGGTTTAAAATGTATCCAGTACTTTCTAGATAGGGACTTTTTCAATATTGACCCCTACAAGGGAATTTTTTATTTGCTTGCGTGAAGTTCATTTTGGAAAATAATTTTTTCATGTATGATAGCGCCATCTACTGGCAGAAAAGAGGAACTGCCATGGGGACAAAAATGGCGCCCTCCTATGCTAATCTTTACATGGGACTCTTTGAGGAAACGTATATATATTCGTATCCCCATTACAATAATATTCTGATGTATAAGAGGTTCATTGATGACCTACGATCATCGGGAAAGGGGCCTGAAAATGAAATAGGAAATTTCATAAACATCTTAAAATCCAATAATTTGGGGATTTCCTTTCTACACATATCAATCATTTGAATAGAATTTTTGGATCTAAAAAAATATCGATCAGTGGAAATAGTTTGACCACTTCAACTTTTCTTCAAGCAGTAGATATGAATAGCTTCATTAATTTTAATAGTGCCCATCATAAGCCTTGGCTTGCTAATATTCCATATGGACAAATGAAAAGGCTTCGAAGAAAAACTGCACAGATGATGAAACTTTTAAAAACCAATCATCGCTTCTAGAAAAAAGATTTCCCTTTAAAAACAATATCCTAAAAAATTGGTTAGTTTATGCCCTTGCAAAACCAGCACACTCACCCAAAAAAATTGCCTGATAGGAGAACCAAAACAAATTAAGGGTGAGGATAAACATGTTAAATTCTCCTTAATAACACAATTTAATACCTCACATTGTAAAATTAAGAACATTCTACAGAAACAGTGGCATCTAATTAAAAGAGATCCAATTTTAGGACCATTAGCTCCAAAACAACCCAGTTTAATTTTTAGACGAGCGCCAAATCTGAAAAGTATTCTAGCTCCCAGCCTTATAAAAAATCCCTTTAATCAAGGAAAATGATTTTCTTTTGAAAAGGGCAGTTTTCCCTGTTAATAGTTCGGGGATGTTTCTGTTGTAAAACTATCTAGAGGGCTAATAATTTTACATCAAACACCACACATGAAGTTTTCGATATCAAACACCATTTAGACTGTAAGAGTCAATTTGTTGTATACTTAATACAGTGCAAGTGCAAACTGCAATATATTGGACGAACCATCTGTCCTCTTCATATAAGACTAAATGGATACAGAGTAAGTAACAAAAAGGAGATCTAAAACAAGGGGTGGCTAGACATATTAATGAGAAACATAACCAAGATTTCTCAGCAATAAAAAATTATCCCATAGATCAAATATCAGGGACTGCTCCAAAAAGATTCCAACTACTCCAAAAAAAAAGGATTACTGGATGTATAAATTAAAAAAAGAAAAACCCGACGGCCTTAATGAGATGCAGCTCTTTCATTTAATATGCCACAAGTTTTAATATACCAGATTCATATTGAATTTTTTTTTTGGGAATTTTAAGGTATATATTTAAATTTCATGTTTTTTTCTTTTTATTTTTTACTGTAGGGTTTTTTTGTAAATGGGGTTTTATTTTTGTATTTTAAAAATTTAAAATAGACTTTTGGTTTATTTGGGGTCTATATAGTTAGACTGCTATGGGGCAAGCAGAAATTGGAAAAAGGGATTTTTAGTCCAACCGAAAATTTGGTAACAACGTATGAAACAATGTAGGCATTTGTTTTCAATTTCAGATATGGTTCCAACAACACAACATTTAAAAAGCTATAATTTTATAAAAAACCCAAAAAAAAAAAAAAAAACAAAACCTCGGGTTTTCGTTTTTTACTGACAAGTGAATAATCAGTCATTGACAAGTAACGTGTCAAATCAGGCAAAGTGGGGTATCAGGGGCAAAGCCCTTAATTGATGGAAAAAGATGTGGGAAACCCCTTTTTGCAACATTTTTGCACCCTTAATAAGGTGGAACTTGCAGGGGGAAGTCAGAGACCAAACCCAAAGGAGTTTTCAGTTTGTTGACTTTTATATATCCCATTAACGCAATTTTCATTTTTTAAAAGAGAGAAATTTTCCCCTTTCCCCCAAAGCCCCTGATGAAGCGCAGTGAGGCGCGTAAAAGGTTAAGGGTAAAGCCCGTGTTGTTGATTTTTTGGGACGGGGGAGGAAAAATGTTCCTCGCTTTTTTTGGGAAAAACACTGGAAAAAATTCATTTAAAAAATTTTGAAATGAATTTTTAACCGGGGGGACGTGCGCCCCCAAAATCCTGTTTTTTTCCCATATATTTTTTAGATAGTAGAAGATAGATATGAATAAAATAGATAGATAGAAAGATTTGGGGTAGATAGATAGGAAAAGATAGATAGATAGGGTAGATATGAGATAGAAAATGAATAGATAGATATGAGAAAAGATAGATATTAGATAAAATTGAAAAAAGAAGATAATTTGATAGATAGATAGATTATAGATAAAATATGAAGAGATAATATGAGGGAAAATAATAGATAGATAGATTTTGAAAGGAAAATAGATAGAAAAATAGATAGATATGAGGGAAAATAGATAGAAGATAAAATAGATATGAATAGAAAAGATTTGTAAAATAATAGTATGAGGTAGATAGATTTGTTTTAGATTTGATATGAGATAGATAGGGTTTGATGATAGATAGATAGTAGATAGAAGAAAATGAAAAGAGATAGATATGAGATAATGATGATTGAGAATTTAAAAGATATGAGGGAGAATAGATTTGATAGATAGATATGGGGTAGTTTGATAAGATGATAGATAGAAATTTTGATATAGATAGATAGATAGATGATAGATAGATAGATAATATAGAAGATAGTTTGATAGAGGGGATTGAGAAGTTTAAAAGATATGAAATAGGGTAGATATGAGATAGATAGATATGAGATAGATAGATAGTTTTGAGAAAGATGATAGAAGTTTTTAGATAGATAGATAGATAGGGAAAAATAAAATAGATAGATAGATATGAGATAGATTGTTTGAAAATAGTATGAGATAAAAAATTTTTGGGAAAAAAATTTTTGATAGATAGATATAGATTGATAGATTTGAAGATATTTAGATTTGTAGATATGAGATAGGGTAGGGTAGATAGATTGATAGATGGAGAGATTTGATATGGAAAAGATAGATTTAGGGTAGATAGATACAATGTTACATGAATAGGTAAAGATAAAAATTTAAAAAAGAAGAAAAAAAAGGAGACAAAAAAAAGGAAAAAAAACCCCCCAAAATTAAAATTGGGAAAAATTCCCGAAAATTAAAAAAAAGGGTTTTTTTTTTTCCCAAAATTTTTCCAAAAGGGGGGTTTTTTTTTTTGAGTTTACCCTAAAAAACCCCCCCGGAAATTTTTTTTTTTGGTTTTTTGCCGGGGGGTTTTTCCCCAAAAAAAAAAAAAAAGGCCCCCCCCCCCCCCCAAAAACCCCCCCCCAAAATCCCCCCTTGGGGGGGTTAAAAAATTAAAAATTTGGAAAAACTCCCCCCTTTTTTTTTTTTCGCTCTGAAAACCCCCCACCTGCGATCCCTTTTCCTGGACTGGCTGAACCGATCATGCAGGAAAAAATAAGGGGCAATCCCCCCCCCCTTTTTTTCCCCCCCCCCGGAAAAAAAGGGCATGCCCACGCACAAATGGGGTTGGGAAATTGGGGGAAAAGCTTCAGGTTTTGAAGTAAAAAAAAATTTATTTTTTAAAAAAAATAAAAGCCTATGCATTTCGTGGCCCAATAACCCGGGGACTTCATCCGGGGGGTCCCGGGGCTTTTATTGTTTTTTAAACAATAAATCTTTTTTACTTCTAACCTGAAAACATTTCCCTTTCTTCCCAAGGGCCCCTTGGGGCGTTTGAAGTCCTTTTTTTCCAGGAACGGGATTGTCTCTTAGATAGATAGCTAGATACAATGTTACTTGAACAGATTTGATAGATAGAAAAGATAGAAAGATAGATAGATAGATAGGAGGTAGAAATGAGATAGATAGATATGAGGGTAGATAGATATGGGGGTAGATAATAGATAGAAAAGATAGATAAAGGAAAAGATTTGAAATGAGATAGATAGATAGATAGATATGTTTGATTGATATGGATAGATAGATAGATATGGGATAGATAGATATGGAAAATTTGATAGATAGATATAGATAGATAGATAGATAGATAGATAGATAGATAGATAGATAGATAGATAGATATGAGATAGATAGATATGAGATAGATATCTAGATCTGGTTACACTGAAGGAGGATAGATGCCCCTTCTTTGGCAGGTAGAGTGGATGGTGGAGGCTCGCCCCTGAGTGGTAAAGGAGCTGGTGTAGGGCGCCCCTATAATCCTGTCTTCTGTATGTCTACATTTCTTGTACGGTTGTCTGTGTTTTACCACATCACACATTATACAGAAGTGAACACAGAGGCATAATTTGAAGTTCTGGGGTCCTAGTGCAATAAGTGAAATGGGCCCCCCAGCTACCATGTGCCACTTATAATGTTAGTATATCCTTATGTGGCAGGAGGGCCTTTGGGCCCCTTTAGGCTGCAGGGCCCGGTAGCGACCGCTACCTCTGCACCCCCTATAGCTACGCCCCTGAGTGAATGTATTCCACCCCACAAGTCAGACATCGCAGGACTTCAAGCCAACATTAACATCTTCCAATTTTAACAAACTGCACAGGTTTCCGGTTCCTGCAGGTCAGACATATCGCCCCCTTGTGGACCTCCGCTTCCCCGTAGGCACAGCCGGCGTCGCATTGTTTTTTGCAGGTGCTGACTCTGAATTCCTTGCTGCTGCGGATGTTTTTGCGGCCGGTGACGCCCCTGCAGACGTTCTCCGGGGTTCTTGCAGGTGTATGGATGAAGCTGTGCTCCTCCTTGCACTCTCCTTGCATGGCGGTAGCACAGGTGATAGCCGGGAGGCTGGTGATGTGGTCTCTCTTAAAGGCTTCCCATTTTTGACCAGTTGATAAGTTTAGGTGGGAAAGGCTGAAGAGGATCCCAAACAGCAGAAGCCCCTGAAGGTGTTAGAGGGGCATTCTCAGCAGTAAGACCTGAGTTAGAGGGGACACATGGTGGAAATTGTAAAGATGTCATCTGTTTCCTCTTAGATGATGTAAGTGATCCTGCTTGCTCTGGGGTTGCCATGGTACCACCAACAGACTCTTATGGGCAGGCACATCCTGTCACGTGAGCTCCATTCTAATGCAGTGAAGGTCACATGGGCTGTTGACTCTACCATGGCAACACCAGAGCGAGCAGAACGTCCTCATTACTGGAACATTACACAAGAAATATATCAGGGTCATTATTTTTTATTTAATAGTATGTACACCTTATAAATAATTAGGGGAGGAGTGTTTTGGCTTCGGGCCATGTGAGTTTGTATGCAGGACACACATTAAAGGGCATGTAGCTAATTTTCTTGGGAGGGGAAAATTTGGCAGCTAAGAATAGGTTGTTACCCTGTTTAATATCTGGCACCAGTCATACTGGGATAAGTCAGAAATTTTCCAAAATCCTTAAAAGGGGGGTTTTTTCCCAAAAAAGTATTGCTTTTTATGTTAAAAATCTTGGGAAAAAAAATTTACTTTGGGAATATGTGTCCATTAACAGTTTCCTAAACCAAAATTTTAGATATCCCCCCTTTTATAAGGGTGCATAAACTCCTCGGTCAAATATAGGGTACAGACCGTTTGATCTCTCCTTATAGGGTTTCCAGCACTGTCGCTATAGCTAAAAGACCTTGGGTTTAGCTTTTTTTTTTTCAGCCTAGTGAAGCCAGTAAACCCCGCCCCCGGGTTTTAAAGGAAAACCAAGGAAAAAAAGGACTGAGGGAAGATGAATCAATGGGAGTGGGGACAACCCCTTTAAGGGGGGATTTTTTTATCGTCATATGGAGAAAACAGGGCCATTGTTTTTTTTGGGGCATGGAGGGCCCCCGCAATAGGGGGCTACAGAGGGAGCAGTCACACGTTGTCCTGGTGTAATCCCGTTTAAAAATTTTTGCTATTTTTGTCATAATTTCCATTTTGTAAAATTTAAAAAAAATTATTTAAATTTTCCCCGGGGGTGTTGTATCACAAGTTATAATCACACAGGCTTGCATACCTCTGTTTAGCTCTCAAGCCTACAGACTTCACTTAATTTACGATCTGAGGGGGGCCGCATTGTCTGGTTTCGAGCGATTCTGTATTTTCTTATCTTAGTCTCAGGGAGCTGGCCCCTCCATGACACAAGATGAGGTAATACAAAATAACTTTGTATTCTGAGTGGACACTAACGTAGGTTGTTGTCTGCCAGTTTTTTTGTTTAAGATATATAAGAGCCAGAGAGGCTTTGGTGAAATTAGAAGCTGGTACCCAGTGCTGAGGACGCTCTCGCTGGTGTTGGTCCCTGGAGTTCCCTGTTTTTGCTATTAAGCTTCTCATGGCTGAAGTTATAAAAAAAACAGGTGATGTAAGCTCAGAGGAGGTGAAGTTTGTAAGTATTTGACCTTTGTAAATACATATTTAGCAACACTGTCCCCAATGTCACACTATTTTCTGTAACCAGTTTATTCTTATATGTTATATTCTATGTTAAATAAAATTGTAAACGTGAGAAGGAAACAGCTCACCGCTCCCGTGCAGGATCCCAAACAGCTGAGACGGAATCTTTAACAATGAAGATAGATCCGCACCGGGTTGGATAAAATTCTTCAATACTTTATTATTCCAAACACGAGAAAGTGGACATCACACGACAAGAAGCTTGCAAAGATAACAACCAACGCGTTTCGATCTTAAAAGATCTTAATCATGGTTCAAACATTATACAACGTGACTAGATTTATATACCCCGTCATACTCTACGTCATCCTTAAATAAGCTTTATCAACAACAAATAATAAAAACAATAAGAACACAATGTTCACATTTATCTAAAAGGAGAAATTTTGTATTATTATTAAGTTTTCTTAATAATGTAATATCAAATCTGATCTATAGTTAAGACCATTCGGGTAAGAAGTATTCAGGCACAAGATCCAAAATGCCTCCCTATTTAATAATGCCCGTCTCCAATCACCACCTCTAGCTGGTTTTTTAACCCTCTCAATGCCTGAGAATTTTAAAGATGTTATATCTCCCGCATGTTCCTTAGCAAAATGTTTTGATACATTAGACGGATTGCCATTGTTTAAATTGACTGCATCTCTAATGTGTTCATGCATCCTAGTTTTTAGTTTTCTTGTTGTGCATCCCACATATCGTTTGTTGCACTGGACACATTCAACACAATATATCACATAAGATGTATTGCAGTTAATAAACATTAGGGAGGAAGAAAAGATATGTGAGCGCCTCCGTGATCGGGGTTACCCAAAATGGATGCTCGAACGAGCAAAAAATATAGTAAAAAATAAATCACGAAGGGAGATACTACATTCACAAAAAAATATAAAAAATAAAGACATTCCAACTTTTGTTACTAATTATAGTGAAGAATTCTTCAAAATAAAAAACATCATAAATAAATACTTACCCATCTTAGAACAAGATGACACTTTGCGATTGCTTTTGAAAGAAGGGTGCAGATTCTCTAGTAGAAAATCTCCTAGCCTAGGTAGTGTTTTATCTCCGAGTTTAGTTCAGACTGTGAAAAAAGATCAGGAAACTTGGTTGGCTTGTCGTGGTTTCTTTAAATGTGCAAATAAACGCTGCAGTGTTTGCAAATTTGCTAATACCATAAAAGAGATTAAAGGGAATCTGAGTGAGAGACCATATCTTATCAAACAGTTTATTAACTGCAATACATCTTATGTGATATATTGTGTTGAATGTGTCCAGTGCAATAAACGATATGTGGGATGCACAACAAGAAAACTAAAAACTAGGATGCATGAACACATTAGAGATGCAGTCAATTTAAACAATGGTAATCCGTCTAATGTATCAAAACATTTTGCTAAGGAACATGGGGGAGATATAACATCTCTAAAATTCTCAGGCATTGAGAGGGTTAAAAAACCAGCTAGAGGTGGTGATTGGAGACGGGCATTATTAAATAGGGAGGCATTTTGGATCTTGTGCCTGAACACTTCATACCCGAATGGTCTTAACTATAGATCAGATTTGATATTACATTTATTAAGAAAATTAATAATAATACAATATTTCTCATTTTATATAAATGTGAACATTGTGTTATTATTTTTTTTATTATTTGTTGTTGTTAAAGCTTATTAAGGGATGACGTAAGGATGACGGGGTTATAAATCTATCACGTTGTAAAATGTTTAAAACCCTGATTAAGATTTTTTAAAAGTCAAAACGGTGGTTGTTATTTTTTGCAAGCTTCTTGTCGTTGATTCCCTTTTCGGTTTGGGAATAAAAAAAGTATTGAAGAATTTTACCCAAACCCCGGTGCGGATCTATTTTCATTTTTAAAAGTTTCGTCTCACTGTTTGGGTCCCGCCGGGAGCGGGTTGTTTCCTTCTCCTTTTGTCTTGATTGGTGCCAGCAATCAGTAAGGGCCCCTGCTGAAACTTCCTATATTCCTGAAGATTTGGGCCCCCTCGCAAAGGGTGCTATGGACAATTCTTGAAAAATGGGGGACACATACTAAAAAGATTGGCCCGCTTGGACATTTTCTCAAGCGGTCAATAGTGAGTCTGATAATTAGAAATACGAAAAGGTATCTGAAAGGGAGAAATATTTTGTTAAAGAATTAAGACCTGGGGGGTTTTAAGTTATTCGTATTTAACTTAGAAAAAGCATGCCCCCCCGGGGCTTATTTTTAAAAAATCTCCAACCACTGTGTATAAGGGAAAATTTGAAAATGGATGTTTCCCTTTTAAAATGCTCCTACAACTCATGGAATTAATTATTTATAAAGAAGTCATTAGAGAAATAAAGAAAAAATAAAGAAATACAAAGCACTCCCAACCTTTTGTTGAATTAAAGAAATGGGGATTTGGATGAAAAAAATTAAAAAAGTTTGGTCTAATTTAGAAGCCGACTATTCCCAAAAAAAGCCAAATTCAGCGAGATTTAATGTTTCCAAAAGGACTTTTGTTACCAAATGGGGTAATTGGGAAAGTACTTTTAAAACCCCGATCTACCTTAAAAACCTGTTTTGGAAAAATTTAATATCAAAAATAAATGACAGTGAGTTCGTTATTGAAAGGTACTCAGATGGAGGTAGAAGTGGATCTGATGCGTACCCGACTTCAGCACAATTGGACTTCGAATGTTAAAAAGAGGGAAATAAAAATAATAAAAAAAAAATAAATAAAAAAAAACGATGTAGAAGGGGGGCAAAAAGACCGAAGAAGACCAGACCTCCAAACAAAAAAAGAGAACCAAAAAAGAAAATAATGTAGTTAACTGTCGTTTTTATGTTTTTCTCTGAGTCGAAATTGCAGTTCTTTTGGGGATTAATTTTTGGGCCCTAATACATTTATGTAATGATATATTTGTGATGTTAATCGTTTTGTAAAAATTTTTGAGGGAAAAAAAAGTACTTTTTATTAGAGAATACATCTAAAAACATCACTGGGTGTAAATGTGGTGAAAATTAAAAAAGTTTTCTGCCCAGTTACTTTCAGGAACATCAGCTCAGAGAGATTTTGTTCAATTAGAATCAAAGGGAAAAATCCCTTTGTTCAAAATCAGATAATTTTTTTTTTCGTATTTTTTTTTATCCGGTGCAAGTGTACTAAGTAGTTGGTTTAAAAATTTGGTGCCGGGGGGTTGATAGATTTGATTCCCAGCACCAAAATAGCGGGGAAAATTTTTCTAAATTAGAAAAAAAGCAATTTGGAATCTACAAACCTTGATTTAACCATTAGACAGGGAAAAAGGGGGCTCGGTTGCCCTTTTTGAATATGGACTGTTTACAGTTAAAGGGAAATTTTTATTGATAAAACTAATATAGGAATTACGTTTGAACCCAACAGAAATTTTTCGGAAAGACTTTGAGGAATTCAAAAATAAAGGTTAGCCATTGGCTTTTTAACCAAAAGGGAATTTACTTTTTGAATGTAAAATCCCGGTTATGCCGTTTTTTTAATTCATTCCCAAAATACAAAAAATTGCGGGTTCCCACCTCCCAGGAATATTGTGGCGGGAAATTTGGGTCGGTGAAATTTATGTCAATGGGGGATTTTTTTAAAACCGTTGTGCCTTTGTGCCCGGGTTTTAAAAAGATCCAAAAATTTTTTGGTTTTTTTTGGATTAGAATGGAGCCCGGAGTACTCCCTGGATTATATGTGATGTGATCATTCTATTTTTTGTTACCCATCACCCGGGTATAATTGCTGTGTCTTTTTTTTTGGGAAAAATTTCCCAATTTTTTCTCGAAATTGAAGGAGTAATTCTTGAAGCTTTAAAAACCCTTTTTCACAATTTTTTTTTGTTCAACGGAATTTTTTGAAAAGGGGGGAGTTCTATGGGGGCAAAATTTTCGCCCCCTTTTTTAACTTTTTTTTGGGTGGTGGGGGAGTTTATTTAAATTTTTAAAGATAACCCTTTCATGTCGGCTCGTGTGGAAAAGGCCGCTATTGGATGCAGGTCATTTGGCTGGGGCCAAGGGGCCGTGCCCCCTTTTCCGACATTTAAATGAAAATTCCTGCAATTAAAAAATTTCAGTAATTGGTACCGGTTTCTATCTCATTTCTGGATTTAACTTTACAGGGTGTACTGTCACAAATTCATTTTTTCCAGTACTTTTGGAAAGAAAAAGAGGGGAATAATTCTTAGGGGAAACTCCTGCCCCCCAATTTTTACAAAAAATCCTTCCAGTAGGAGAATTATATAGGGCCGGAGAAATTGTTTTTACTATGGAACTTTACATTGGGAGGAAAAAGATAGTAGCGCCTCCCTGATGGGGTTTTCCCAAAAAGGATGCTCAACGAGCAAAAAATTAGTAAAAAATAAATTCCCAAGGGAGATACAAATTACAAAAAAAAATAAAAAATAAAAACATTCCCAAATTTTGTTTTAATTATAGTAAAATTTTTAAAAAAAAAACATCTTTAAAAAAAATATTACCCATCTTGAACAAAATGACCTTTGCGATTGCTTTTTAAAGAAGGGTATTTTTCGTAAAAAAACCTAGCCCGTAGTTTTTATCTCCCGGGTTTTGTTAAAGTGAAAAAAGATCAGGGAAAAAAAGTTGGTTGTCGTGGTTTTTTTAAATGTGCAAAAAAACGCTGCAGTTTTGCAATTTTATACCTAAAAAAGATTAAAGGGAATTGAGGGGAGACCCTTCTTACAAACAGTTTATTAACGCAATACATCTTTGTGTTTTATTTTTGTTTTAATTGTCCCTGCAATAAACGATATGTTGGGATAAAAACAAGAAAAAAAAAAAGGTGCATGAACACTTTTGAGAAGCGTAATTTAAACAATGGTAATCCCCCTTTTTAATGTATCAAAAATTTGCTAAGGAACTGGGGGGGTATAAAAATCTTAAAATTCTAAGGCATTGGAGGGTTAAAAAACGCTGAGGTGGGGGATTTGGGGACGGGGATTATTAAATGGGAGGATTTTGGGTCTTGTGCCGTATTCTTACCCAATGGGCTTAACTTAGCAATTTTTATTCATTATTAAGAAAAAATTAAAAATAATACAAAATTTTCCTTTTAGAATGTGAACATTTTTGTTCTTATTTTTTTATTTTTTTTTGTTTTAAAACTTTTTTAAAGGGTGAGTGAGTTTGACGGGGTATTAAATTAGTTCCTTGTATAATGTTTGAAAATGATTAAAATCTTTTAAAACGAAAGGTTGGTTTTATCTTTGCAAGTTTTGTCGTGTGATGTCCCCCTTTTCGTGTTTGGATAATAAAGTATTGAAAAATTTTATCCCCCGGGGGATTATTTTTCATTGTTAAATTGGGTTTTTCAAACTTTTGGTTTCCCCAGGGACGGTGAGCGTTTTTTCTCAGTTTGTCTTTATTGCCAGCAAAGTAAAGGGCCCCCTGAAATTCCTTTTTTCTTCCTGAAGATTTGGAGGCCCCTCAGAAGGGTGTAGGAAAGACATTCAAAGAGAAATGTGGACGGGGTATACTAAAAGATTGGACAGCTATTTGGAATTTTCTTCAAGGGCAAATAGTGATATGATAAATTGATTCGAAAGGGGTTCGCAACGGGAAATAATTTTTAAAAAAAAGTTAAGCCTTATTAGTAGTTTCGTATTACTTAAAAAAGCATACCCGGGCTTAAGGGTAAGAATTTCCACCCCTGTGTATTTGGGAAATTATACAAAAGTGTGATACCTTTTCTGCTTAAAACCAAAAAAAAGTTTTTTTGGGTTTTTTTTAAAAAAATAAAGAAAAAATAAAGAAATACAAAGCCCCTCTCCAATTTTGGAGGAAAGTAAACGGTTTTGGATGAGAAATTTTTAAAAAAATTGTCTAAAAAAAG
>JAODAL010048129.1:0-29281 GCA_025379985.1 Phyllomedusa bahiana | reverse complement strand
AAAGCTCCTGACCTGGTGGGGACGGTCTCCAAGAGAGATTTTTTTAACAGGGCCCGGTTTCTCGGGGGACGGATGCCCCCAAAGGGGGCCCTTTGGGGGAAAGAGCCCTGCACCATCCCTGCGGTTTGAAAGCGTGCCCGAGCTGAAGCCACCGTCACCCCCAGAGACATCCACCCAGCTCACCCAGTGAGCTGTCACAGAATTAGTGCCTTGGCCGTGTTTTACTAGCCCAATGTGTCGGTGGTCAGATGGACTTTTCCGGCCACAGATGCAGACAACACGTTTGAAATTTTAGATGACACGTGGCTGGCCAGGGCAGGGACGGCTTTTCTGGCAAAGAAATGCCTGCTTGGCATCTGGTATTGGGGGCAGGCAAGGGCCATGACGGGGCGGAACCCATTTGTCCCACCAGATGGAAAGGCAACATTTCCAAGGCCAAAAGCCTGTAAAAGCCGACATTCTGGGGTGTGGCTGTGGGATGGTGTGGTTAAGGTGTTTCTTCTGCTCCCAATCCTGGAAGACAGAAGGCTGGCTGCGAGACGGGCCGCTGTATGGCGTGCGGGTCGTCAAACTGGCGAAAGAGAAGGGGTAGGATGGTCTCTGGTGGTGCTGATGGTACTCGGCGACGGTGGAGGCTGAAGCGGAGGCTGATCCCTGATCATGACTCTGAGAGACAGGGGCAGCTGAGGAACGCTTGGTGGTGGCGGAGGAGGAGGGGGCGGTGACAGGGGGTGTGACAGGGGTTGGAGGCCCGGCTTTGGGTCTGGCCCTTTTTTGGCCAATGTTGCCCCCTATTTCAACTCATGCTTTTGCTGCATGTGACTAGACATGTTGGTGGTGGTTAAACACCTAAGATTCTTGCCCCCTACTTATGCGTTACGGCAAAGGGGGCATATGACATCGCTGGGTGAATCAGAGGCTTGCTCAAAAAAAGGCCCAGGCTTGAGAGTCCTGGACCTTTTTGATGGCGATAAGCGAGAGCGGGGGTTTTCCCCTGACCGTGGCTGGCGGAATCATATCATCAGACTTCTGCATCCGCCCTCTCCCTTTTTGAGGCGGGACCTTTCGTCTTCCTCCTCATCCAGTGATGAAGCGCTCGCAAGCAAATTCTGCTGAAAAGACCACGTTGGATCCGCAATGTCGTCATCATCTTTATCAACACAGGTGACTTGTCGTCCCCGACATTCCCGCATCCAGGAGCTGCGGGCTACAAGCAAGAGGGACTGCAAGGCGTCTGCACCGCCGGATTTTTGCCGATTGACCGGCTTCCTTCTCCTCCTCTGATGGCATCAAATAACTGGGGGTCAAGTAGAGAAAATCATCATCTTTGGCCTCTTGATCTTTTAACATGCCTTCTGACCCCAACCGCATTTTGTCAAAGAGGTCTTCAGAAAAAGGATTATCCACAGTGGTGGGTACACGAGTTGACATTTGGGCTGCCTTTGCTTCATGTTGGACGGATGCTGATGACGACATTTGTGGCCGTGACTGGGTAGGACATGGAGGTAAGACTGCTGGAACAGGTTGCATTAACCACTGAAGAAAAGATTGGCGACGCTGTTCGTTATTGAGATTCACAGGGCCCTGACCCAGCGATGACAGGCCTGACGGTCCTGCAACTGACGATCCGCTCGCATGCGTGTTGTCGCCAGCACTGGAAGGAGCACCTTCTCTCGTACCTCTACCTCCATGTCCTACCCCCCTCTTTGCTCGCTTACCACCTGAATTTCGCTCCATGTTCAGAAATATAAAAATTTGAGAGGTATGAAGAGTTTTGGAAAGTCTCTTATTAAAAGACGGCAAATCACAGCTATTCTCAAATCCCTTATATCAAAACAAAAATTTCTGGATGAAATTTAAGTTAGGACTCTATCAACAAAACTTTACTGACCCAAAAATGAAAAAAAAAACCTGTCTAAATTATACGGGTAAAAACGGTATTTTTTCACCTATCAATTCACCTTGTGACTACAAATTTCGATTCAAAAATTTTAACTAAAATATCTTCAACAAAGCTTGAGACCAAAAGTGAAAAAAACACCTTCGAAAGTATACGATAATAAAAGGTATTTTTTTGGGACCTTTCATACACCTGTGGTGACTACAAAATTGCTGATTCAAATTTAATTGCCCGGGGGCTCTATCAACAAACTGGCCTCGCCAAAGTGAAAAAAAAAACCCTATCTAAATGATACCGGGTAAAAAAAGGGTATTTTTTGGCACCCCATCAAATTTACCCTTGGGGGACTAAAAATTGCTGTATTCAAATTTAACTGCAAAATACCATCAAAAAAGCTTTTTACTGACCAAAAATGAAAAAAACACCTGTCTGAAATGTACAGTAATAAAAGGTATTTTTTGGCACCCACGTACACCGTGGTGACTAAAAGTTTCTGGATTCAAATTCAACTGCAAGGTGGCTCATCAAAAAAGCTGGCCCGCCAAATGAAAAAAAAACGTAACTGAAATGTATACGGGAAAAAAAGTATTTTTTGGCACCTATCAATTCACCGTGGTGCAAAAAAATTTCTGATTCAAATTTAATGAAAGCCTACAACAAAACTTGACTGACCAAAAGTGAAAAAAAAAACAGTCGAAAAAATACGGATAATAAAAAGGGTTTTTTTTGGCCACCTATCATACACCGTGGGGGCTACAAAGTTGCTGGTTCAAATTTTGTGCAAAAGGGGGCTCTTCAACAAACTGGCCTGCGCCATATGAAAAAAACACGTATCTTAAAGTAACGGGATAAAAAAAGGGTTTTTTGGCACCATCAATTCCCTTGGGGGAAAACAAAATTTTTGTATTCAAATTTAACTGCAAAGACTCATCAACAAAGTTGACTGACCAAAATGAAAAAAAAAACCTGTCCCGAAATGATACGGATAAAACGGTATTTTTTGGCACCTATCAATTTACCTGTGGGGATACAAAATTGTTGTAAAACAAATTTAACTGCAAAGTGCTCTACAACAAAGCTTGACTACCAAAAGGAAAAAAAAACTGTCTGAAATTATACGGATAATAAAAGGTATTTTTGGCACCTATCAGTACACCTGTGGTGACTACAAAGTTGCTGGATTCAAATTTAACTGCAAGGTGGCTCTATCAACAAAAGCTGGCCTGCGCCATAGTGAAAAAAACACGTATCTGAAATGTATACGGGATAATAAAGGTATTTTTGGCACCTATCAATTCACCTGTGTTGACTACAAATTGCTGTATTCAAATTTAACTGCAAAGTAGCTCTATCAACAAAGCTTGACTGACCAAAAGTGAAAAAAATACCTGTCTGAATTTTATACGGATAATAAAAGGTATTTTTGGCACCTATCAGTACACCTGTGGTGACTACAAAGTTGCTGGATTCAAATTTAACTGCAAGGTGGCTCTATCAACAAAGCTGGCCTGCGCAAAAGTGAAAAAAAACACGTATCTGAAATGTATACTGTAACGGTGCGGCGCCGACAGACGTACGCCGAAGCGCCGACCGCAGACATCTGGGTGTGGATCCTCTGTGATCACCGCAGGCGAGGTGGTAGCTGGAGGACCACGCCAGGGAGTGGAGTCTAAGGGGCCCCTGGTCTTCGCCAGAGCCCGCCGCAAAGCGGGATGGACTTGGCTGCGGGACCCCCAGGTCAGTACCCCTGACGTGGCTACCTGCGGTGACAGCCGGGGTGCAAGACAGGAATCCAGGCGGTGGAATACAAGAACACAGGACCCCAGGAAGCAACAGAACAGGACAGGACAGGTAAGCACAGGAAGGCACGACACGCCGACGGCCCAAGGCAGGGAACCGCGGCGTAAACCGTGACAGTACCCCCCCTCAAAGCCCCCTCCTCCCCCTCCAAATCACAAACATGGGTTTCCACATAGGTTTGTGGCCCGCAACTTCTACGGGGGCAACCCCAAAACCAAGGTACGGGCTGAATATAGCCAGTATAGGGAAAAACCTAGATAAGGAAGTGCACGGGAGGAAACAAACAGGGCACAAGCCAAAATGGGGGGGGAACCCAGGGCGGGATCATGAGCTAGGCAACAGACGGACGCTCAGGGCGGGACCATGAGCTAGGCAACAGACGGACGCTCAGGGCGGGACCATGAGCTAGGCAACAGACGGACGCTCAGGGCGGGACCATGAGCTAGGCAACAGACGGACGCTCAGGGCGGGACCATGAGCTAGGCAACAGACGGACGCTCAGGGTGGGACCATGAGCTAGGCAACAGACGGACGCTCAGGGCGGGACGATGAGCTAGGCACCAGTCGGACGCTCTGGGCCGGACCATGAGCTAGGCAACAGTCGGACTCTCAGGGCGGGACCATGAGCTAGGCAACAGACGGACGCTCAGGGCGGGACCATGAGCTAGGCAACAGACGGACGCTCAGGGCGGGACCATGAGCTAGGCAACAGATGGACGCTCAGGGCGGGACCGTAAGCCACGGGGACTCAGAAGGCTCACTGTAATGGTGCCGCGCCGACAGACGTACGCCGAAGCGCCGACCGCAGACATCCGGGTGTGGATCCTCTGTGATCACCGCAGGCGAGGTGGTAGCTGGAGGACCACGCCGGGGAGTGGAGTCTAAGAGGCCCCTGGTCTTCGCCAAAGCCCGCCGCAAAGCGGGATGGACTTGGCTGTGGGACCCCCAGGTCACTACCCCTGACATGGCTACCTGCGGTGACAGCCGGGGTGCAAGACAGGAATCCAGGCAGTGGAACACAGGACCCCAGGAAGCAACAGAACAGGACAGGACAGGTAAGCACAGGAAGGCACGACACGCCGACGGCCCAAGGCAGGGAACCGCGGCGTGAACCGTGACATATACGGGATAATAAAAGGTATTTTTGGCACCTATCAATTCACCTCTGGTGACTACAAAATTGCTGTATTCAAATTTAACTGCAAAGTAGCTCTATCAACAAAGCTTGACTGAACAAAAGTGAAAAAAAAAGCTGTCTGAAATTTATACGGATAATAAAAGGTATTTTTGGCACCTATCAGTACACCTGTGGTGACTACAAAGTTGCTGGATTCAAATGTAACTGCAAGGTGGCTCTATCAACAAAGCTGTCCTGCACCAAAGTAAAAAAAACAACTATCTGAAATGTATACGGGATAATAAAAGGTATTTTTGGCACCTATCAATTCACCTGTGGTGACTACAAAATTGCTGTATTCAAATTTAACTGCAAAGTAGCTCTATCAACAAAGCTTGACTGACCAAAAGTGAAAAAAACACCTGTCTGAAATGTATACGGATAATAAAAGGTATTTTTGGCACCTATCAGTACACCTGTGGTGACTACAAAGTTGCTGGATTCAAATTTAACTGCAAGGTGGCTCTATCAACAAAGCTGGCCTGCGCCAAAGTGAAAAAAAACACGTATCTGAAATGTATACGGGATAATAAAAGGTATTTTTTGGCACCTATCAACCTGTGGTGACTACAAAATTGCTGGATTCAAATTTAACTGCAAGGTGGCTATATCAACAAAGCTGGACTGGGCAAAATTGAAAAAGAACACCTATCTGAAATGTATACTGATAATAAAAGTGGAGTTTTGCACCTAACAAATAGACCTGCAGTTACTAGAAAAGATCTGTATCCTAATATAAGGCAATGCAATGTCTAAACAAAGTTTTGGCTGTACAATATCCAGTATCCTTTATAGAGCTTGCCTAAAATCTGCAAATCTTTGATCTAACTAAGTTCTAAGGAACACAGCTAAAAGTAGAGCTGTCTCTGTGAAAAAATAGAATAATTTCGCTGAGCTGTTTGCTGAGCTGTTTGGACAGAGGCAGAGCGCACGTCCTACTGCTATGAGACGCTGACACACACTGATCATGAACAGGAAGGGCTGTTCTATGTAAAACGAGGTCATGTGATTTTTCCAGCCAATCGCAACCATACACATCCCAGTCATGACGTCGCACACACATCTCACCCTGCTCTATTCTGTAAAACTGATTTGCTGGCCGCCAAAAGACAGGAAGCGCCGAAAATGGCGCGATATTAATAGATGATGCACAGATTTTAACCTAAATTATCGTGTGATCTAAAAAATCCGATCAACATAGATACCTTGCCGATTTCAACTTTGTCGATAATAATCGCTCAACACTAGTAATTTTCATATATATATTTATGTCCCCCTATGTACACAACTTCCTGGTTTCTTTCTCTGACTTCCCTTCTGTGCGATCTGCTAGCATGGCAGCAAGAGGATTGCTTGACGGTCTTTCTTCCAGACTGGTTACCATCCAAATTTTTCTTTTCACATATTGACAAGCAATTTATGACTATTATATGGATTTTTTAAAATAAATTGGGTGGTAGTATATATATATATATATAGTGGGGGGTTAGCCTCAATGTTCAGGTAGCAGCCTGTGCTTTGGCAGACAGAGACAGGGACACAGCGTAAAAATTCCAAGTCCAGGCTATGCCTGGGTTTATTAGAATGGCAACAAAATAACACAGCCTTAATGTTAGGCAAAACATGCAAAACAAAATCCTGCTCGGCTGAGCTCTAACTAAACAATAACGGCCCTGACTACACCAGAGACACACTCAGTGCCTCTTGTACAGAGACCAGTATACACAGTAACAGGGCTGCTTACCATGTGGCTTGTAGCATTCCACCAGCAGCCATGACAGGCCCGCAGACCCAGGCAATATAGGCCTGAGCCCCGCCTCACCTGGGGCATGGGAGTGGCCACACACCCTGCTCTTTGACCACTCCAGGAAAAGCCGACCGGCAAAAGGTTTTGGGAAACCCCTTTTCTATACACATGTCAGCAGCATAGTGCTACTGACACAAAAACTGTCCGCTCTCCCTTCATGAGTCCCCATCGTGAACCATCTGTCCGCGCTCCCTATAGTCACATAGGGAAAGAATTCTAGGGAAACATATTTCCCTTTCCATAACGTCGCTGTCACTGTCTACAAAACCCCCCCTCTGTTCGAAACTGTGGGGTGGGACCTTTTAGCCACAAACATGGATTTGACAGTGCGTCAGCTTGCCCTGTGTTTTCCAGCCCTATTTTCCCCACGGAAAACTAAAATTCTGTAAGTCAAGAACCCCCTTTGACCTTGCATTTTTTATTTTCCTGGGACATCCAGGTTAGGGGCGAAGGGTCTGTGTTAAACCCTAAATGTTTTCCCAGTGGAAATTTTTGGGGACCGAGGGCCCCTTTGTGGCCAAGCATCGGGGCCATCTTTAAATTTTTGAACCCGCCCATTCCGCTTCGGGGGCCCCAGGAAAACATACTGACTATTTTGGGTCTTGTCAGGTCTGTGAGGGAGGGCTATGCTAGCAAAGTTGGGAAATGAATCTCCGTAGTATCCTCTAACTAAAAGCCCCTTTTCTTCTTTGTAGGGGTTGGGGCCAGTTGCATACCCCTTATTTTATTGACTTGGGTTTTATGATACCCTACCAATTACATACCCCGGTCCCGGGCTTCTTCCCCCAAAGGGCAGGATTTTTTAGGTTTTGCTGAAACCCCTGCTCTTAACCCGAATCAAGCACAGCCTTACCTTTTTAGGTGGCTGCCCCATCCTCACAAAAATAATTATGTCGTCGAGATTGCGATGCATAACAACGAGGGGGTTTGGTGATTATCCATTAGCCTCTAAAGGTTGCTGGAGCCCCTGAACCCAAACGGTAAGCAGACGTACTGAAAAGACCATCTGGGGGGGCAAAAGCGTCTTTTCTTTGGCCCCTTTTGGTTAAGGGGGAACCTCCCCCATAACTTTAGGGGAAATCAAGGAAAGGAAGATCGGGCCCTCCCTAGCCTCTCAATCAACCCCCATTTCCCCTTTGGGTTTTCGGATCAAAAATTTTGAGACCTATTTAGCTTCCTGAATCATTACAAAAGGGGTAATGAGCCATCAGCTTTGTATCAGACGATTAGGGCTGGACCCCCACTTTTTGACCCCCAAATTTTACTCCGGGTCCAACATTTTCTTGACCTCCCGGAATCCCCCTTAGGCTTCTGGGCCCCCGGTACGTTTCGTGAACTTTACTCCTGGTTCGGTACAATGTCTTTTCTTTTCCTTTCGTGCGCCCATAACTCAGAAAACCCATCCTTATTTCCCTTAAACAAATTAAGGGGTTTCCTGTTTCGGGACTTGGACGGGGGATTTTGTATAGCACCCCTCTAATCATTTGGGGGGGTACTTACAGCTGTCAGGGTTTCCCCCTTCTTTCCATGGTTTAATTAAAATTTACTGATACAGTTTTTTGGTTTTCTTTTGCCCCGGGATATACTCTATAATTTACTTCCCCACCTTTTCAATTATCTCATAGGGTCCCTGCCATTTCGCAAAAAAAAATTTACTTTCCAAGGGGGGCCTAACACTGAACCCGACACCGGGGTTAAAGGGTTTTCCCCGGGGCAGACCTATTATACACCGGCTTTGGGTTTCCCTGGCCTGCTGTAATTTTCCCAAACTATGGCTGACTGCAGCATACACCTGCATAAGGGAAAATGTTTTCAATAAACTCTTTTTGGGGGGGACTCGTGCTCCCGGGTCTCTTTGGTATATCTAGAAGGCCCCGTGGATTCTCCATAGACAAACTCAAACGGGGAGAAACCTGTGGTTGACTGTGGAATTCCCGGACTGAGAACTTGGGTACGGAGAAAAAGCCCCATTTTTCCATCCTTTTAGCCCCTTTTTTAAAACATGCTCTTTAGTGTCTTGTTGAACCTTTCACCAAAACCATCTGTTTGTGGGTATATACATATGTGTGCAGATGTTTATGTCTAATAATTTCCAAAATTTTTTCAAAACCCTTGACATAAAGGGGGTTCCCCGGGTCTCGGGATCTTTTTTGGTATACCATCCGGGAGAACATGTAGAACACCCCTGCAAACTTTAATTTATTAAGAAGGGAACCCCTGGGTCCCGGGTGGCGTAGTCTAACACCCCAATATTACTAGGGCCCCTTGCAGACTTCACCAGTGGGCCACTAGATCCTCGCTACCCTTTCAAAGGGTACCTCTATGGGGGCAAATGGACCGGGGGGCTAGGGAAAGGGGGCATGGATTTTAAACGGCACTCGGGGCAGGTTTCACAGTCCCCGCTTTACGTCAGTGTCCCCCCGGGCCAAAAAAAGGGGGCCTTTTTGGGTTTTTTTCCTACCCAAAGGGCCCCCCCAAACCCACTGTTAGGGGAGGGTTTTAAACACCATTCTCGGTAGGCGGGGGGGTCCACCGTTTGTTCCACAACCCCCCCCAAACCCTTTCAACCTGGTATAACAGCTTTTGGGTTGACTCCCATTGTGGAAACAGTATCGGCCCCGGGGGTATTGGGGCTTCCCATTTATGATTTCACTTCCTCTGGCTTTCCCGGGGGGGATCTCTAGTTGACAGTCTAAATTATCCCGGGAGACCCCCTAATCCGCACATAAATTTTTCCCCCTTTCCTCCATTTTACCTGCCATCACATTAGGGGAAAAAATTTCACTATTCTTGTGGGGCACCCCTATGTGGAACCCCGGAATCAGGGTAAAGGTTTGGGTACACCATGGTTATATCAAACCTTTATCAATATTTACCGCATCTGGACATGTTTTTGCCACAATCCCGAATAGGGGGGGTTTTCTCCCTTTGGATCATGATGAGGGGGGCCTGACCACGCCCACCTCATGTGAGGCAACAACAAGGGTCTCAGCTTGAAGGGGAGTTTGGGGACTCCTTTGTGTCCCCATGGATGCCGGGGGCCCCTACCCCGCGTCCGTGAGTGACGTAGGGTCAATCAACTGGCGTTTCACCAGTGTGACCGACCCTGAATCCAGGGGAGCCGTTACCCGGGTAGTCATTCACTTTAGATGACACAGCTGTGATCAGTCTCTGTCAGCTCTCAGAGCACACTTTTGGGGCAAACAACGACCTCCGCTTAGCGTGTCGCATCCCCTCGACCCAATGTAAGGGGACATTTGCGGGGAACTGCCCCCGGTCCTGACCCCGCCCACATAAAGGGGCCCGGGCTCCTTGGATCTTCCTGGAGGGGTGTCACTTGGGGGCCATTTTCCCCCCAAAAAGTCCCCATCTGAGCCCCCCACCTTTGGGAAAACTTTTTTAACCCCCCCATATATGGGGCAGTTTCCCAAAGTTTTGGACGGGGGGCTGTCCCTAGTTGGGGCGTTTTTCCCCCGGAGGCGCTTTAAGCAAGTTCTCGGGGGCTTTTTCCTTTTTCAACCCGGGGAAAACCCTGGCTCGCATCTTTGGGGGCGCCTTGTCCAACCCAGGGTGGATCCCCCGGGGGGCAAGGGAACGGACGAACTTGTCCAACGACTCTTTCCATATTTTTTCACCAAGTGGATCAGGTGTACTCTGAAGGGGCGCGGGAAGTGGGAAAAAAGTCAGTTGTGCCCCCGGCGGGCTCGAAAATTTATGTTGACCCCAAAGGAGCCGGTCTCCCTTTTTTGATATCCTTTGGGTCTTGCTCCTGAGGGAAATAGCCCTCGGCCCAGTTGGGGAAAAGGGGGCCCACTTCGCCCTGAGCCTCGGTAGCCTCTTGTCGGCACTCTTTCAAAACCCGTAGGTAGGCCCCTCAACATACTGTCGCGTCATTTTTTGCAGGGAAGATGCCCGGGGAAAACCGGGGGGGGGTTTAAGGGTTGGGTTCCTGCACATTTGGCCACAGCCAAACCCGCTCTTTGGGGCTCTTATTTAAATTTTTTCTGTCCCCTTTAAGGGGGAAAGGTTCGTTTTATACAGGGCATTGGTTTTCTTTTGGGCCCATGCCTCCTTTGCACCTTTCTGGTTTTGCTTCATAGCTGAAGGGTATGTTCCTGGGTAAGCGTTTTAAAAGTTTATCCATCGGCGGTCTCTGATTGCTTTTAGCGGGATTTACCCGGGGCATAAGTTTTAGCGTTTTCCAAACACTTTTACCACGGCTGTTGCCCAGCAACAATTTGCAGAAAAAAGGTCCTTAAAAAGCTGTATGCTTGCTATGCCCGCATCCAACACTTGGGGGGTTTGCCCCCCAACGTTCAGGTCAAATGGGCTTTGGGAAAGACGGGAAAGCTAAAAATCCAAGTCCCGGTTGTCTGTGTTTTTAGAATGGCAACCAAAAAAACACAGCCTTTAAAGTCAGGCAAAACATGCAAAATAAAATCCTCTCGGGTAGTCTAACTAACAAAACGCCCCTGAACCCAGAGACACACTAGGCCTCTTGTACGAGACCTTACACATAAAAAGGGGGCTTACATTTGCTTGTGCATTCCCCCAGCACCATGACAGGCCCCCAACCCAGGCTTTATAGCCTGAGCCCCGCCTCACCTGGGGGTGGGAGGGCCACCCCCCACCTTTACCCTCCAGGGAAAACCACCGGAAAAACGGGTTGGAACCCCTTCTATCCTGTCAGCAGAAGTGCTACACACACAAGACTTCGGGTCCCCTTCACCGAGTCAGCCACCCCGGGGACAGCTTATCCATGCGCTCCTTTTTTCAATATGAACATTTTAGGGGAAAAAATATCTTCCCCTTTTCCCTAAAGTCGCCGTCACTGTCTACAAATTTATATATATATATTATAATATATATATTTTATTTATATAATATATATATAATTTATATTTTATCCCCTATGTACCACAATTTTTGGGGGCTTCTCGACTTCCCGATCTGCAGCCCAGAGAGGGTTGCTTACGGTTTTTTTTTCCAGGCCAGTATTGCCTGAGAAGTGTAAGGGGCATCCCTGGCCCGGACAAAAACGGGGGGATTTTGAATTGAACCACCATTTTTTACACTTTTTTTTTTTTTTTTTTACACATGTTTTTGCACTGTATTTAGGGGACGGTATTCGGATTATGGCCGCCCCATTCAATTGAATAGTACAATAATCCGCCTGTTTTCTGAGTGAAATACGGAGGATTGTCATGCATGTTTGCAGACTACAGCTCGGGTTCTCTATTGAAGTTTATGGGGATGGTTGACATTCAGTTTTTCACGATTTTCCAAATCTGGAAACTAGGTCATAAACCAACTATAAATCCTTGCTGTGTAGGCATACGCTAAGTACTATCAGAAGCACATGATAAGTGTGAATAAACTGCCTCCCCAGTACAGAAAAAGATCATCCCATTATCCTTTCCTGTATGGCTTTTTTCATTGCCCTGTGATCTAGTCTAATCTGATTTATCCCTGTCCAGAGAACAATAGAGCAATCATTCAGACATTAACTACTGTTTGTAATAAGAATACATGCAGATAAGTAGCAACTATAGTAAAGTGACATTTGTCTTCCCTGCCGTTCAAAAGTTTTGTCGCTCAACAATCACAGCTAGAAAAGGATGACATTTATTTGTAATTTTTATTTGCATAGGACTGCTTGAATAAAAATATGCCAAAAATTCTAAAATAAAATTTTTCCAAATACCCCCTTCTGATGAAAGTGTTTCTTTAACAACTTGTGGGTCATAGTTTGGAGGTGATTTTGGTAGACAAAAGACTGAAGAAGAATTCACTTTTTTGAAGTAAATAACTTTACATCTACAATGTAGGGAAGCCTCTTTGTAATTTGACATTTGGACTGACCCTAATGAGATGTGGAATTACTCCAACCATTTACATCAGCCAGTACAAGCTTTATTATCTATAGATATGCCCTATCCGGATGTTTGTGGACCTCAGTTTAAGCCGTTCTATTGATATCTGCTACATCTCAGTAATTTCAGTGAAAAACTTCCATTGTTTCAAGTACAAACCATTTTTTTAATACCTCTTCCTGTAATAGTCACATATTGAACTTAAAAGAAAACAGCTGAGCAATTATGAGGAAACACATCATTAATCAAGAATTATATTGTTACACGTAAGGATTTCATGTCTTGGGTCTGACTACCAGACTTAATCTGGGTCAGAAATGAGATTTTCCATGTTTAGTCAAGCCTAATTTATTGTTTTATACGTGGCTACATGTAACTTTAACTAAAAGTTTGCTTTTCTTTTCCGACTTGCAGCTGTGCTTTCCAACCAGGCTACTACATTGCTGCTATTAATGTTCTGCATGAAGAAATGTTATATTATGACCAAGGACAGTAAACTGGACTGTCCAAAGTCAATAGTGGTGAGCGTGCTATGAGATGAGATGAGTAAAAAGAATAACAAAGACAAACCTATGGCGTGATGGCTGCATTCAAAGTTCTTAAAGGGAACGTGTCATCAGAAAATGACCGAATGTTTAACTCATGCTTTTAAGTGAATTTTTGGATGTTTTTTTAAATTTTTATATCAGTATTATTTAAAAAAACATGCAGTTTTTACGTTAGCCACTAGTCTTAATAATAGTCTGACACAGGGCCGGGACCAGGCATTTTGGTGCCCTAGGCGAGTACAGCCAATGGTGCCCCCCCCCTCGCTCCCCTAATTCCTCTCGCCCCGCGCCAGGTCCTGTCACTAATTTTCTGCACATTCCACATAGCTCCTGCCCATCTCCTCAGCAGTCACTGTATAATGAAAATCAGCGATGACAAATTTACTTTTTCAAAATCGCTCCCCTCCGTATGACAGTGTAATACCCCTAAATAACAGTCACTAAATAATTCACCGATACATGGAGCAAATCTACCAGACGAATGATTGTTACTAAAAGACACTCCTACAAAACCAAGGGCCCAAAACTATTACTACTTAAGGATCAAATAATCCTGCCAGACGCTGAGCGAACACGACCCCCACATGTGACCATCAGCTTTACACAGGCTCTGATTACATATACCACCGCCATACAGTGACCAGATAGTTGTATGTAGATTCTCTGCAGAAATATAAGTGATTACACTGCAGTTACATTTAGTGACTCACAGGAGACATCATTTCTGATCAGCGTCGTTCACTTTCCCTTTTCTTCTCCATCCGGTTCACAACTTCCTGCTGATTTCTCCCGACCAATACTCGTCCCTGCAGATTTGGACACAAATATCTTAGAATCCTCACATTTCTAGTAACTCCTTAATTATAGGTATATACGTCCCCTCAGTTAGACAGGTATATACATCCCCTCAGATTGGAAGCTATATAGGGCCCATCAGTTAGGCAAGTATACAGATATGCCCTCTCAGTCAGGCATGTGTGTATTATATATATATATATATTTATATATATATATATATTATATTATATATTTATATATATAATTATGTATATAATATAATATATACTATATATTATATAATGTCTCCTCAGGCAGGCAGGTATATATTGTCCCCTTAGACAGGCAGGTATATAAATATAGGGGCACTCAGGCAGGTATACAGGGGCACACAGGCAGGTATATAGAGATAGGGGCTCAGGCAGGTGAATATAGGGGCTAAGGCAAGTGTATACAAGGGCACATAGGCAGGCATATAGAGATAGGGGCTCAGGCAGGTGTATATAGGGGCTCAGGCAGGTGTACATAGGGGTTAAGGCAGGTATATATATAGGGGCTCAGGCAGGCATATAGATATAGAGGCTCAGGCAGGCATATAGATATAGGGGCTCAGGCAGGCAGGGGTATATAGGCTCTCAGGCAGGGGTATATAGGGACTCAGGCAGGCAGGTATATATAGGGGCTCAGGCAGGCAGGGGTATATAGGGGCTCAGACAGGGGTATATAGGGGCTCAGGCAGGTAGGGGTATATAGGGGCTCAGGCAGGGGTATATAGGGGCTCAGGCAGGCAGGGGTATATAGGGGCTCAGGCAGGTATATAGGGGCTCAGGCAGGCAGGGGTATATAGGGGCTCAGGCAGGCAGGGGTATATAGGGGCTCAGGCAGGGGTATATAAGGGCTCAGGCAGGCAGGGGTATATAGGGGCTCAGGCAGGGATATATAGGGGCTCAGGCAGGCATATCGGTATAGCGGCACTCGAGTCTCAGGTAAAAATAACAACATTAATACTGACCTTACCTGCTTCCCGGCCGCGTGCTCCTGTTCTTTACTGGCCGCGCGCTCCTCTGGCAGCTCCTCGGGCGCACGTCCTGTGAAGCGCTGTGTGACGGAGGACAGGCAGCATCGCGATGACATCACTTCATCGCGACGCTGCCAGCTGAGCCGCACGGGGCCGCGGCGGGTCCTCAGCGCTATGAGGACCCAGCGGCCCCGCTGTGTCAGCCCTGCGGCTTACCGGAGGATCCAGCGATCCTCCAGTGAGCGGGTCCGACACTGTCTGTGGAGCAGGGAGCGCTCGCTCTCTGCTCCGCAGAAGCCCGCCGCTGCATGGGCGTCCGCAGGACGCACATGAAGGGACCGCCAGCGCTTCAGGGCCCGGGAGGTTCGGGGCCCCTGCCTGCGCCCCTTAGGGACAGGCAGAGATAGGCGCCCTAGGTGATCGCCTACCTCTGCCTACCCGTCGTCCCAGGCCCTGGTCTGACACTTCATGTTCTATAGAAAAAGTTCTCAGCAGAATTACGAGGGGCATAGATTAAAGATTTCCCCTGATCCACTTCTATTTAGCACAGGACACTGAAACTGCACATGTGTAATAATTTAAGTCTCTATAGGTTATGTGCCAATTTGCTACCCTGAACTGATAACGGTCCTGATTTTACAGGTGCTGAAGTGGTGTGAGTTTTGATAATAGACCCAGCGGAGTACAGAGCAGTCATCAAGTTCCTTTACTTGAAAGGCCGCTCACCAAACGAGACATTCGATGAGATGAAGAAGTTTATGGTGATGATTGCCCATCATATGATGTAGTTAAGAACTGGCATTGTCAATTCAAGTGTGGTCAGACTTTGGTGCAAACAGCTCCAATTCCAGGGAAATCCCACTCTGCTATGTATGAACACACCATCCAACAAGTGGAGGTTCGCCATTTTTAAAAATCGCCTAACCATTCGCTTCATTGCTCTCAGTTCACAGGAAGTGGGAAATCTTTAATGAACGCCCCCTCGTACAATAAAAGGTAACACCAATGTGTATAGATAACACAGGATTCACAATAGGAGATAGTCACAGGCCCCCCTCTCCCTCTCCCTACACAATGACTTCTTCCCAGGTCACAGCGCATGCCTAGAAAATGTTCCTATGGAAGTCAATGGGTCATCTTTTGTTCACAGGCTCCAATGTCCATGCAGCTGCTGTAAAGCATAAGTACTGTTAAGCAGTACAGCCAAGAAGGCCGCCTCCATAATCATATACAGACAACAGAATTTAGAAATCTATAATCAAAAAATAAATACAGCCAAGAACAAAAGAATATGTCTCAGTATCTTGTTTTAATTAGTAAAAAAAATCAAAACATGAAGCACAGAAAGGGCTTCAGTCCAAGATTATAAGAACCATAGTATCAGCTCCTGTTGCTCCTTGGGGTCAATAGAGAGTATGACTTCACCTAGGGTTAACTCAATGGCGTGAGTGTAACTGTAGCTGTAGCTTCAACCCAAGATTATATGAACCATACTATCAGCTCCTGTAGCTACTTGGGGTCAGTGGAGAGGATGGCTTCACCTTGGGTTGGCTCAATGGCAAGAGTGTAACTATAGCTGTAGCTTTAACCCAAGATTATATGAACCATTCTATCAACTCCTGTAGCTGCTTGGGGTCAATAGAGAGTATGGCTTCACCTAAGGTTAACTTAATGGCGTGAGTGTAACTGTAGCTGTAGCTTCAACCCAAGATTATATGAACCATACTTTCATCTCCTGTAGCTACTTGGGGTCAGTGGAGAGGATGGCTTCATCTAGGGTGGACTCAATGGTATGAGTGTAACTGTAGCTGTAGCTTCAACCCAAGATTATATGAACCATACTATCATCTCCTGTAGCTACTTGGGGTCAGTGGAGAGGATGGCTTCACCTAGGGTTGACTCAATGGTATGAGTGTAACTATAGCTGTAGCTTCAACCCAAGATTATATGAACTATACTATCAGCTCCTGTAGCTACTTGGGGTCAGTGGAGAGGATGACTTCACCTTGGGTTGACTCAATGCTATGAGTGTAACTATAGCTGTAGCTTTAACCCAAGATTACATGAAACATAGTACCAGCTCGTGTAGCGGCTTGTGGTCAGTAAAGAGGATGGCCCCACCACAAAGAAAAATAGGGACACATCAAAGCCGAAATCTATCTGCAGGAACTCTCTAATAGCCTTGTGGATTGTTTGTTGAGATGACCCATTCGTGTTTTAAATTGAGGATCTTGAAATATGCATGTCATCAACTTCCCCAACACTGCAACACTAGTAAGCAAGATAGGAGGAATTAATGTAGTAAAGAGTTGTAATGGTCTTCTCTCCAGTTGAGAATGTAAATGGCCCCTATTGTCCTTAGGCTTCATCTACACAACAGAGGGTAAAATACTGGGTGGATTCTAGTTAGAACCCGACCAGTATTTTGCAATCGGTTTTTGTATCTTTGCCCATTGTTTTGCAGCTTTTTGCTATGGTTTTCAGATTTCGGGCACCTCACTCAATAGACCAGTACCACCTGAAAACAGATTAAGTTCTTTTCAAAACTGTCGATTTTGAAATTCAACCTCAGAAAGTCCAAGCTTGGATTTTCTATCGAGGTCTATGGGGATTGTTACACAGTCAGATTTTTGTGGATTCTAAATACTGAATCCGCTTTAAAATCCAACTGTAAACCAGTTCTGTGGAGACATAGCCTTATTGGGAGGTTGTGGTTATCTGCACCAACATCTGGTAGTTAGCCCATTTCTGGTCCCTTCTTTCCTTACTACACACCTGTGTCAGTCCTAGGGGTCCTGACTTTATGACTGGACTTTCCAAGAATAGTAGACAACAGGTCTCTTCAGAAGTCAGATTCTTCTTCGTACAGAATATAATCTTATAACACAGAAAGTCAGGATACATTCTCTGTGCACATCTGGCCTGTACTTGCAAATGGATTTATAACTTATTCAGTCGAGTGTGCAGTAAACGGTGTGAAATATACAAGCGTGAGATCAGCAGCTACCCACACTAGCTGTTCTGCATCCCATTCCCAGAATTACATACGTTTCTCCCTAGTGGGATCTGCTGACAGCCAAAAATTCAAACTTAATCTGAAATATTTAAACAGTGTTAAACTGGCGCTGGGGAAAACCTGTACACACTCCCTGTACTGCGATTGATTTACGGGCTGCCAAGTGCCATCCCCTCAGCTCGACTCCTGCAGGGTTAATGAGAGGTCTCCATAACACCACAGTATGGGGGTGTAATTACAAGCAGCGAAGAAGCGTTAATTCTCTTTTAATTAAAGTAAACATGGAGGCAATGACACTACAGGGGTGCAACCAGTCACCTCCTCCCCCCTTTTTTTCCATTTGCTCTTAGCGATTGTCAGGATTGTGAGTCCCAGGACCGCTGGTTAAATGTGTGGTTTTCCATTTTTCTAATTGTTACATAGAAACTGCTTATTAAATAGGAAAGGACACTGCTATGTCAGACAGGTGACATCACGAACAATCATTTTCACCCTCTTGTTAATTTGCACATTGGAAGTGTCAAAATAAAACCCATGGAGGCAGGCTGCTGATTATTACATGTTCTGTAATAGCCTCAGGGTGGGAGAGAAAAACATCAGGTTAATGAACTGTGATCTAATGAAGATGCACAGCAGAAGAATCAGCTTGTTAACATGGGGGAGAAGGGTTACAAAAAATAACCTGTCAATCCAGTGTAGACACATAGTCCAATGTTGTATTTCATATAAGGGGACACAATTCGCTGCTGAATGTATGTACGTATCAATAATGGCTCAGAAACAATGGAACAAATCATCATTCAATTCATTCATTTCAGTTATGCTGCATCACATTTTTGGACATTTATAAGTCTCACGTTAAAGGGGGTTTCCAAGATAAAGCCTGGTTCACATCTGTGTTTGAGGGTCCGTTTGAAACCTCGGTCACAGAGGTGCAAATGGATCCATTTGAGAACGGACACTAATGGTGCCTGACCAACCCTATTGACTAGAATAGGTCTGTCCCGTTTCCACTGTGATGTCTGTCATTTTGATGGAAAAAACACTGCTAATTTTTCCATCATTCTCTGCAGAACTTGCGATGGAGTTGGCAACACTGATGTGAGCCAGGCCTTAGAAAAACATGGCATCCTTCTCCTTGAATCAATATTCACCTGTCCATGAGTTGTGTCCGGAAGTGCAGTGAATGTAGCTGAGCTGCAATACCTTCACACAATCTGTGGCCTACTGTGGTGCAGTTTTTGGAAGAAAGTAGCCATGCTTTTATTGTCCTCAACAACTTATTTTAAGTGTCTTAGTTGCTACTTTTGTGTTAAAAACTGGCAATTGTGACATTACTTGTATCCTGCACCATCCCCTAGACTAGCCTTGTAGTAGAAACAACCACAGAGTATATGTTCTTTCAAAGGATCATATATAAAAACAGATGTAGATGTTGACCTTCACTGGATTCATTCTTTTTCCCCATCTACTCTATTTGGACCAGACAACCATGATGCTTCTTTGGATACATTCAGACAACGGGTAAAATTTACTCGTCAGATTCTCGTCGGATTCTCCTATTTTTAATCAGTATTTCATGTGGATTTTCGGTCTTTTTTTTCCTGTTGGATTCCATGTCAGATAACGAGTCCCAATCATCTGTTTGGGGTTTTAGACGCGGATCTGACATACAGATGTTTTGGATGCGTCTTTTTTACGTGGGATCCGACTGAAGAATGAACATGTTCTAAGTCTTTTTTCTCTAAAAAACCAACCAGGAAAAAACGCGTTGCGTTTTGAGGTCAATGGGGAAGATTGAGAGTTCTATTATAAAACAAATTCACATCATGAGACACTTTTGACCTCATCTGATCAGTGTTGTGAGTTTTGTCACAAAAGAGACACTGGTTGTGTTATGCCTGGTGCAAGGCCTAAGAAGGCAGTATATGGTATTAGGATTCAGAGAACACCAAGAAGAAAGTCCTTATCATGCACCACCTCTTAGGTCAGCCCTCTACTAGATACAATGCAGTGCATATGTTCTTTCAAAAGTGCGCATACTCAAACAGGTGTAGATGTTGACTCTTATTGGACTCATTCTTTTTCCTCCTCTTGTCACAATCCAGGTCCTGTCTCGCCTGTTTCCCCTATTCCCCTTGCCTCTGCTAGTGTGCCTTTTGCAGCCTGTAACAGGTTTTTCTCCAGGATTGCCCTGTATTTGGCTCTGTCCATCTTCCCATCAACTCTGAGCAGCTTCCCATTCCAAAGGTATAACTTGAAGCTTCAGGGCCCTGGCGCAAATGAGTGAAATGGGGCCCCTCAGCTACCATGCAACATTTACAATGCTGTGGCAGAAGGGCTTTTGGAGCCCCCCCAACCTGCAGGGCCCAGTAGTGACTGCTACCTCTGCACCCTTTGTAGCTATGCACCTGTCCCATTCTCTGCTGAAGCAAAGCCTCCCCACAGCATGATGGTGCCACCACCATGCTTCATATTGGGAATGGTGTGTTCAGGGTGATGTGCAGTGTCGGCTTTCCTCCACACAAGGTATTTGGCAAATTTTTGGTCTCATTTGACCAGAGCCCCTTCTTCCACATGCTTGCTGTGTCCCCTGCATAGCTTTTTGGGACTTCTTATGGCTTTCTTATTGCCACTCTTCCACAAAGGGCAGATTTGTGGAGTACATGACTATTAGTAGTTCTTTGGACAGATACTCCCATCTGAGATGTGCATCTCTGCAACTCCTCCAGAGTGACACTGGGCCTCTTGGCTGCTTCTCTAATTAGTGCTATCCTTGTGTGGGCTGTCAGTTTAGGTGGACGGCCATGTTTTGGTAGGTTAGCAGCTGTGCCACACTATTATCCTTCGTGAATGATGGATTGAACAGTACTCAGTAAGATGTTCAGAGCTTGGGATATTTTTTTTTTTTATCAAACACTACAATACACTTTGCCAAAACTTTAACCCTGAGCTGTCTGGTGTGTTCCTTGGTTTTAATTTTAATGGTTTACTTCTCTAACAAACAGCTGTAACTATACTGAGAATAAATTACATAGAAATGTACTCTATTTACTAATTAAGTGACTTCCAAAGGCAATTGGTCACTCTTGATTTTATTTAGCGGTATCAGAGGACAGGGGGCTAAATACATAAAAATACATTTTTTTACACTTCACAAATGCTTGCTACTTTGTGTTGTTGTATCACATAAAAGACATTTAAGGACAAGTTCACACAGAATCTTTGAGCTCTATAGCAGTGCGTATTGTGTGCGTTGCTATACGGCTGTTATTTTAGAAGTATGCGCTTGTCAGCCATGTCACATCTTTCTCCTGGCATGCAGTACGCGTTGTGGAAAATGGCAGGTAATCAGAGCTCTCAATAAGAGATATGAATTAGGGTGCTTTCACACAGTGCGTTTTTGGTGCATTTTTGATGCGTTTTTATTTTATGCGTTTTTTTGTGCAGGAAGGCAAAGCAATTAATGCTTTACATTGCTGCACAAAAAAAATGGCAAAAATTGCAATTTTACTGTGATTTTTATTGAGATTTTTGTGCAGCAATGTACAGCATTAATTGCACACCATAAATGCACTGTGTGAAGGCACCCTTATCATAGTTGCGGGCTGTACTCCGGGGCGTATTGCAGCGCAATTATGCTCCGAAATATGGCCCACAAAGATGCCATGTGAACATACCCTAAGTTTGTAGCTGTAATGTTTAAACATGAGGAACAGTTCAAGGGGTATAAATACTTTAGCAACCCATTGTATAGAAGTTTTTTATCTTCTTCCAAAAGCTGATTTTGCAAAAAAAAGGTGTAAATGAACTTGATTGATGTTATTCTTTTTCCTCAAAAACTCCATTTAGCCCAGACCACCATGTTTGTTTTCTTTTCCCCCAAAAAAAAAAAAAAAGTGATCAAAAGGGTCACAGGACCCCAAAAGGGAAACCCAAGGGAAAACCACACTCCAGTCCACGAAAAGCAATAAGCCCTCACTTTGGTCTGTAGAAAGAAAAATACGAGTATCAGAGAATGGTGCTGCAAAGCAAATAAAACTTCCCCCCAAAAAAAAAATCAGAATTTTACTGACCCACAGAATAATGATAAAATGTAATTTAAACTGCACCTGCTCACCCTTTGCCTATGGTACCCAAATCCCTTTCCTTTGGTTTTCTGAGTTTTTTTTAAAGAAAAATGATCTCCAAACTGCAGTTTAAAAGGGACAGGATCAGACAGCGCGGGGGTTTCTTAAAATGTATAGAGCCTCCGGGCCCGGGCAAAATTATCAGGAAGGATCAGACATTTTGGGATCAAAAATTTTAATGTATAGAGATCTCCAGACTGCAGATTATCAGGACAGGATCAAAAAGGCTGGGTTTCTATAAAATGTAAAGAGATCTCCGGGACTGCAGTTTTAATCAGGACAGGTTCGACAATGTGGGGTTTTTTTATATAATGTTGGGAAATCTCCTGACATCAGATTATCGGGGAAACAGACAGGTTGGGATCAATATAAAGTTTTAGAAAATCTCCTGACTGAAGTTACCCAGGACGGGATCAGACAGTGCGGGATCATATATAATGTTTTGAGATCTCCTGATTGCAGATTATCAGGACGGGATAAACCCAGTGCTGGGTTTAAAAAAAAAAATGTATAGAAACCCTCCCTGACTGTAATTATAAAGGACAGGATCGGGACAGGGCTGGGTTTCTATAAAAATGAATAGAGATCTCCTGACTGCGATTATCGGGAAAGGGGGAAATCAGACAGTGCGGGTTTTTTTAAAAAATGTATAGAATCTCCGACTGCAGTTATCGGACGGGAAATCGGGAAGTGGGGGATTAAAAATTTGAAATAGAGATCTCTTGGCTGCAGTTTAACAGGCCGGGATCAGCCCGTCCCTGGGATCATAAAAAATTGTATAGAGATCTCCAGACTGGATTTTCGGGAAACGGGAACAGACATGCGGGGAAACCCATATATAATGTATAGAGATCTCCTACTGCAGATTATCGGGGACATTTTCAACAGGGGGGGGTTTCTATAAAATGTATAGAGATCCCCTGCTGCAGTTTAATCAGAGCGGGAAAATCAGGCAGTGCTGGGATAAAATTTATAATGAATAGAAATACCCTGACATCAATTTTTCAGGACAGGAGCGGGACAGTTTTTGGGAAAAAATATATAAGTATAGAGTCCCTGACTGCAGATTATCGGGACGGGAAATCAGACGTGCGGGGGTTATAAAAAATGTATAGAAATCCCTGACTGAAGAAAAAAATTCGGGAAGGATCAGACAGTGCTGGGTTTCTATAAAAATGTAAAAGAGTTTCTCCTGATTTGCAGATTATCGGACAGGGTTCAGACAGTGCGGGGGTTCAATTATAATGTATAAGATCTCCTGAATGAAATTTTTATCAGGACAGGATCGGGAAGTGCTGGGTAAATTATAAATGTATAGAATCTTTTGACTGCAGATTATCAGGACGGTTTCAGAAAATTTGCTGGGGATATATTAATGAAAGAGATCTTTTGGGGGCTTTTTTCGGACAGGATCGGGACAGTGCTGGGAACATTATAATGTATAGAGATCTCCTGGCTCAGATTATCGGGGAACGGTCAGACCGGGGCTGGGGATCTATTTTAATGAAATTGGAGATCTCCTGACTGCAGATAATCAGGACAGGGTCAGACGGGGGCTGGGATCATATATAATGTATGGGAATCTCCTGACAGCAGATTTTCAGGACGGGTTTCAGACGGGCGGGGTTTCTATATAATTTTATAGAGATCCCTGACTGCAGATTACAGGAAAAGGATAGACAGTGCGGGGATCATATAAAAATGAAAAAATTAAAAACTCCTGACTGCGAATTACCCGGGGACAGGATCAAAAAGTGCTGGGGCCCTAATAATGAAATAGAGATTCCGGACAACGGATTATCAGGCCGGGAAATCAGACATTTGCTGGGATCATTATAATGTATAGAATCTCCTGACTAAGATTATCGGGGACAAGGGTTCAGACAGTGCTGGGTTTCTAAAAATTTTGTATAGAGATCCCCCTTGACTGCAGATTACCCAGGACAGGGTCGGGACTTTTTCCGGGATCATATTAATGTAAAAGGATCTCCTGATTTCAGATTTTCGGGGCAGGATCAGACAGTGCGGGGGTTCTAAAATAATGTAAAAGGGAATGCCCTGACAAGATTATAAAGGGCGGGATCGGCAGTGCTGGGATCATATATAATGTTAGAGATCCCCTGATGCAGATTTTTAGGAAGGATCAACAGTGCGGGGACCCAAAAATATAATGAATAGATGATCCCCGGGGCTACAAAATTATCAGGACAGGACCCAGACAGTGGGGGGATCATAAATAATGTATAAGATCCCGGGCCCTACAGATTATCAGGACGGTTCAGACAGTGCGGGGGTTCAAATTTTAATGATAAGATTCCTGACTCCAGATTTTCCGGGGCCCCGGGGGGGGGAAAAAAGGAATTGTGCGGGGGATAAATATTTTAATGTATAGAAAATCCCTGACGCAGTTTAAACGGGCAGGATCAGACAGTGTGGGTTTCTATAAAAATTGATAGAGATCTCCTGACGCAGATTATCAGGACAGGATCAGACAGTGCGGGGGATCAAATAAAATTTGAAAGAGATCTCCTGACTACAGATTATCGGGACAGGTTCAAAAGTGCTGGGATCATATATAATATAAGAGATCCCCCTGACTCCCGTTATTAGGACAATCAGACAGTGCCGGGATCATATATAATGTATAGAGACCCTCCTGACTGCAGATTATCGGACGGGATCAGAGGGGGCTGGGATCATATATAATGTATAAAAGACCCTCCTGATACGTTTTATCAGGACGGGTTTTCAGCCCGTGGGGGGTTTTAAAATATATAATGTATAAGAATCCCCCTGACTGCAGATTATCGGGAAACGGGGCAACGTGCGGGGAAATTTTATATAATGTATAGAAAAATCTCCGAGCAGATTACCAGGACGGGTTTCAACAGTGCGGGGATAAAATATAATTTTATAGAGTTTCTCCTGACTGCAGATTATCGGACAGGATCAACAGTGCTGGGTTTTATATAAAAAGTATAGAGATATCCCTGACAAACAGATTATCGGGAAAAGGATCGGGACCAGTGCGGGAATCCAATCAAAATGAAATATAAAACTCCTGACTGCAGGATTATCAGGACAGGATCAAAACCTTTCCGGGGAATTAAATATTAATGTATAAGATCTCCTGACTGCAGATTTCAGGCAGGATCAAAAGGCGGGGGTGGTCATATATAAAGTTTAGAGTTTACCTGCCTGCGTTTAAAACAGGCCCGGAAACAACGGGTGGGGGGTTTCTATTTAATGTTAGGATCTTCCCCGACTTCAGATTATCAGGGAAAGGTCAGACAGTGTTTGGGGTTCTTTATAATTTTATAGAGATGTCCTGACTAAAAGTTTAAAGCGGCAGGATCAGGAAATGCGGGGTTAATAAAATAATGTAAAAGAGATCCCCTGACGCAATTACGGGAACAGGACAACGGTGTTTGGGGATCATATATAAGGGTATAGAGATTTCCTGCTGCAGTTACCCGGGACGGGACAAAGTGCGGGGAACATATAAATGGAAAAAGGATCCCCCCTGCAGATTATCAGGAAAATTCAGACATGTTTGGGTTTAAATATAAAAAGTTTAGAATCTCCTGACTTCGATTATCAGGACAGGGAATCAACAGTGCTGGGTTCATTTTATAATTTTATAGAAAAACCCCTTTAGGAGTTTAAATTCAGGAACAAAAAATTCAACAGTGCTGGGATCTTTTAAATTTAAAGAAAATCTCCGGGACTGCAGTTTATCAGGCCCGGATCAGATTTTTGGGGGGAACCCATATAAAAATTTAGGGAATCTCCTGCTGCAGATTATAGGACGGGGATCAGACAGTGCTGGGATCAAATATAATGTATAGAATCCCCTGATTTCCCAGATTTCGGGAAAACAGGATCGACAGTGCTGGGTTTCATTAATAAAATGTATAGAAAATCCCCTGATTTCAGTTTAAATCAGGACAAAAACAACGTCAGGGATAAATTTTTAAAAATGTAAAAGAAAACTCCTGACTACAGATTATAAAGGCGGGGTCAAACAGTTGGGGGAAAATTCCAAAAAAGTTTTAGAGAATCTCCTGACTGAAAGTTAACAGGAAGGTTTCAGAAAAATTGGGGGGATAAAAAAAAAAATGTAAAAGAGTCTCCTGATTCAAAATTATGGGGGACGGATCGGGAACATTTGCTGGGATCCTATATAATTTTATAAGATCCCCGATTTCCCAGATTATCAGGAAAAGGAAATAGACATTTTTGGGATCATATATAATTTTTTGAATCTCCTGACTGCAAAATTATCAGGGGGGGGTTTCAGAAAAGTGCGGGAAATTCCAAAAAAAAGAAACCCGGGTTTCCCCCTGACGGGCAGTTTAACAGGACGGGGATCAACAGTGCGGGAAAAAATTTTTTAATTAAAGAGATTTCCTGACGCAGATTTTTCGGGAAACCATTTTCAGACGTGCGGGGTTTTTCTATATAATGTATAGAGATCCCCTACTGCAGATTTTAGGCCCAGGATCAGACGTGCGGGGTTTTCATTTTATAATTTTTATAAAAAAAATCTCCTGATTTGCGATTTTTTCGGGAAAACGGAAACAGACAGTGCGGGTTTTCTTATAATGTAAGGGGAATTCCTGCCCTGCAATTACCCGGAAAAGGTTTCAGACAGTGCGGGGTCAAATAATTGAATGGGAGATTCCTTTGACTGCAGATTATCGGGAACGGGATCAGATCCTTTTTCTGGGATCATATAAAATTTGAAATGGGAGTTTCCTCCAACTGCAGTTTACAGGAAGGACCCAGAAAAGGGGTGGGTTTCATATTTTAATGTATAGAGATCTCCTGACTGCAATTATCGGGAAAAGGTTTCAACATTGTTTGGGTTCATATAAAATTGTAAGGATCTCCAAAAGTAATTTTAAAACACAATCAGACGTGCTGGGATCAAATATAATTTTATAGAGATCCCGACAAAAAGATTATCGGGGACGGGGATCGGGACAGTGTGGGAACCTATAAAATGTAAAAGAGATCCCCTGACCCCCAGATTATCAGGACGGGATCGGGACAGTGCTTTTGGATCAAAAATAATGTATAGAACCCGGGACTGTAAATTACAGGACCAACCCGATCAGTCCCGGGGATCATATAAAAATTTATAGAGATCCCCTTTGGAAAGCAATTAAAGGGCGGGGATCAACGTGCGGGATCAAAATTATAATAATATTTTAAAAAATTTCCCAAAAAATTGAAAAAGCAGGAGAATTTATGGGCGGCCCCGCAAAACGCCAGCCGCGGAAAAAATTTTTGCTGGACCCCCCCATCTTTTTGGGTTATCCCAACCGCCCCTTTCAAAAAAACCCCCAACCCCCTCCACCAACGGGCATAACGGTTTTGGGAAAGGGGAAACCGGGTAGACCCCCTTATACCAGGTGGGGTTACCCCCCTAACCAGGTATTTTCCCCTTTCCCGGGCCGGGAAGATACCCCCCTTTGTAAAAAGGAAATTTTGCCCCCCCTGGTGCCAGGTAGTTTCCCCCCCTTTTTTTAGCCAGGTAGGTCCCCCCCTTTGGTTACCCAGGGGGTTTCCCCCCAAATTGTTACCCAGGTGGGTTTCCCCCCATTTTTTTAGCCATTAGGTGCCCCCATCTTTACCCAAAGGGTGGGGCCCCCCAATCTTTTAGCCAGGTAGGTGCCCCATCGTTAGCCAGGTAGGTGCCCCCATCTGTTTGCCAGGTAGTGCCCCCATTGTTTGCCAGGTAGTGCCCCCTTTCTGTTAGCCGGGTTTAGTGCCCCCATCTTTTAGCCAGGTAGTGCCCCCATCTGTTTGCCAGGTAGTGCCCCCATCTGTTTGCCAGGTAGATGCCCCCATTGTTAGCCAGGTAGTGCCCCCATCTGTTAGCCAGGTAGTGCTCCCATCTGTTAGCCAGGTAGTGCCCCCATCTGTTAGCAGGTAGTGCTCCCATCTGTTAGCCAGGTAGTGCCCCTCTGTTGCCAGGTAGTGCACCCTCTGTAGCCAGGTAGTGTCCCCTTGTTACCAGGTAGTGCCCCCCTCTGTTGCCAGGTAGTGCCCCCATCTGTTACCCAGGTAGTGCCCCCTTTGTTGCCAGGTAGTGCCCCCTTTGTTGCCAGGTAGTGCCCCCTTTGTTGCCAGGTAGATGTCCCCTCTGTTGCCGGTAGTGCCCCCTCTGTTGCCAGGTAGTGCCCCCTTTGTTGCCGGGTAGTGCCCCCTTTGTTGCCGGGTAGTGCCCGCTTGGTTGCCAGGTGATGTCCCCTCTGTTGCCAGGTAGTGCCCCCTCTGTTGCAGGTAGTGCCCCCTCTGTTCCCAGGTAGTTGCCCTCTCTGTTAGCCAGGTAGAGCCCCCTAAAGCTAATAAAATTTAAATAATTTAAAATCCACTTACCTTACCAGGCTCCTGCAGCCCCGGCCGCTCCCGCGATCTCTTCAGCGGCGCAGGGGGAAGTGAGAGCGCCCCGTCACTCCCCTGCAGCCGCGCGTCACTTCCCCTGCGCCGCTGATGTATGCAGGCGCGCCAACCGGCGCCGTACTACGGGAGAGGAGGGAGGAAGGGGAGCGATCCTCTGCCTCCTCCCGCACAGTGAGCCGCGGCGGGGTGAGCGGCCGCTGCGCCCGCTTCACCCGCCTGTAGGAGCGGTCCCGCGGCGCAAGGGGTGCGCACCCGCGCTACTCTTGCGCCGCGGTAATTTAAAGGACCCCCCCCCCCGCCTGCAGGGGGGGAAAGGGAAAGCAACTCCCCCGGGAGGGCGGGAGGGGACCCAAATAGCGGGACCCCCCCGCCAAAACGGGAGGTTGGCATTGAATGTATTATAATGTATAGAGATCTCCTGACTGCAGATTATCAGGACAGGATCAGGGCAGTGCTGGGATCATATATAATGTATAGAGATCTCCTGACTGCAGATTATCAGGACAGGATCAGACAGTGCTGGGATCATTTTATAAAGGGATAGAGATCTCCTGACTGCAGATTATCAGGACAGGATCAGACAGTGCTGGGTTTCTATATAATGTATAGAGTAGTGTTGAGCGATTTTTATCGACAATGTTGAAATCGGCAAGGTTTTTATGGTGATCAAAATTTCCAGATCATGCGATAATTAAAGGGTTTAAATCTGTGCATCATCTATTAAGATCGCGGCTTTTCGGCGCTTCCCGTAATTTTTGGCGGCCAGCAAATCAATTACAGAATAGAGCAGGGTGAGATGTGTGTGCGACGTCATGACGGGTGGG